>VDFB02341501.1:0-86736 GCA_007258455.2 Sequoia sempervirens
ATTCCTAAATCTTTTGGCATCTACTAATTGTTGTCCAAAATCATGATCAACACTTTCATGCAAACAATTTCTTAAAAATGAAAGATTTCCGTAGTTAATGCATTGTCGAGAAATACAAGAACTTAAATAAAATAATCTATCATTAGATTTTCACAATGGAAACTGAAATAAACTCTCTTATTGCTTGGTGGCATATTAATACCACATTCCTATATAATCGTGTTTGTATGCAAGGTACGATGTATATGTCGAAAAACATCATAAAAATAATGAAATTAAACATGTGTTTTACAACAAGAAGATATTCATTGCTTATTAATTTTTACATACCGGGGTTTACATTTTTTAAAAGACCTTTGACTTATTTTACTATTACCAGGTAACACTAAATCACAACAAAATTTTCTATAAAATTTAGTTTGTGTTGTATCTAATAGGTGTTTTGGGTGAGGGATGAGTGAACTTTGGACCCACCCTTAATTTTAAAACATCTCTAGCATTAGGTGAAACCCTAGTATTATCATTCCAATATTTTTCGATCAAAGATTTAATTTCAACATTCAATTTTATATCAGACCTCGGTAGTCGTCCACTGAAACTCCAACATTGATTGATAGGATCATTTTCTATACTTTCTCTTCTTTTTGCCACTCTTAGTAATGTTTTAGGATGCATTTTTAAAACTTCACTAATATTTCTTACCATTCTTTTATTCAAAGTTGTTTTATTAACTATAGTAGTAGTTATAGCTCTTCTTGCTGCGTTTTTATCTTTAGATCGACTATTTTTCCCAATAGATTGAATGACACTAGCAACAGTAGACATAACATTTTTTAATGATTGATCTTTTCTTTTTTGTTTAACATAAAAGCCTAACCTTTTCATTACTTTCCTCATTTTTTGCATTCTCATCAATTGCATCATTAGTTGACATTGAAATGCAAATTTTTTACAATAAAAGAATTTGTTGTATATTCTATTCTCATGTGTTCTTATTTTCTTCCAAGAAATTTGACCAGGAAGATTATCGAAAATGCCACTTTCAATTTAAAAAAAAGTATTTTCATAAATTCAACATCACATTCTAGATTTTCATCTTCATTTTCATCTTTATCTTCATTTTCATTTACATTTTCATCTTCATTTTCATCAACAAAACTGTTTTATTTTCATTTTCGGGCTTCCATCAACAAAACGGTTTTCTATTTTCATTTTCATCTTCATTTTCATTAATTAAAACGGTTCTCATTTTCATTTTCATCAACAAAACGGCTTTTCATTTTCATTTTCATTTTCATCAAAAAATATAGGTTTTGTTTTCATTTTCATCAAAAATATAGGTTTTGTTTTCATTTGCAACAAAATATTTTTCTTTTTGTTTTCAACAAGTTCTATAAAAGTTTCATCTCTCTAAATATAGTCAATGTCAACATCATTATATCCAACATCTTGTAAAACTTCTACATACAAATTTACCATTTCACTAACATGTGGATTTGAAGACGTACCTAGATTTGTGCATATTGAAACATTCTCCTTAACATTCAAAGAGGGATTTGAAGACATAGTAGGACTTGTTTTTATAATCATATTCTTCTCCAAATTGACTCCTTGCAAATTAACTTCATCTATAACCATGGTATCCTCAATGTTTTCATCTTCAATAGTTGTTGAATTGGTTGCTCCACCATCGTTCATTGATTTCATTTCTCTATTCTTCTTTCTCTTTGTCTTTGTCTCTCTTTTTCTCTATTTGCTTCAACTTCTTGAGGAGTCAATGTCTTTCTTCTCTTATTACGAGTTTTATCTCCCATAATTATAAAATTCTCAAGCACAAATGAATGTTAATAGTGAAATACTTCAAAATATTCAATCGAAATTGGAAGTTGAATACTTATTACCACAAAATTCTTCCTCTTGTGTTCCTCAAAATAAGTAGAAAACTACCACAATTCCACTTTAAAAATTGTTTTCTTTATGCTTCCTTTGAAAAATTCAATCCATATTGCAAATTGAAACCTTTTGTTCCTCCAAACAAGCACAAAAATAACATAATTTCACTTCAAAAATGGTGTAGATGATGCTCCCTTTGATAAAATCAACCAAAAATCAAATTCACCACCTGTACATACAATAACTTATGAAAAATAATTCATTTTTAGTGCTCTCGGCCGTACATATGAAGTTGCAAAGTTGCAGACTTCACAGTAATTTTTCACAATGTTTTTAAATAAAATAAATAGGATCCCGCTTATTATAAAATGGGATCCTGATTATAAAACGGGATCCCGTTTATTAATAAGCGGGATCCCGCTCTATAATCGGGATCCCATTCACCGACATTGAATGTCGGAGCTGTTGTAAAGGTAACAGATCCCGTTTATGGACCGAGATCCCATTCCATTTACAACCGGTAATATCAGTCTTTCGGGAATGGGATCCGATTATAGTACGGGATCCCATTTATTAATAATACGAGATCCCATTTTTTAAATTTGAATTTTGTTTTGCATCATGGGCAGTTTTTTTTGCCAAGGTTTTGGTTCGGGAAAAGCATTGGAAGTCGAACCTAGGCCTTCAACCTGTTTGACCTGCAAGTTGAAGGCCCTAACAATGTCAAAGAAAAATACCGACTTTGGACATATGGTGACAACCTTTTTTGCAGAATTTTCCGACAAAATTAAAACCCATTTTAGATGAAACAATGCATATTCTAAATATGTAATTTGTTTTGCAATTGGATTATTTTTTCTATTTTTCAATTAATTTCTAATAAAATTGGTCCATAAACTTTAAATATCAGGGTTTTTTACTATTTTAATAACTTTTGATCAACATAACATTTTGACAAATGGATTGCACGAGAAAAACTTCAGACAATTCTTTTCAATTTGAATTTTTAGAAAATGATAAGTTTAGGTCATCTTATGCATGTCGTACATGATGATTTTTCAAAGCGACAAATCTGCCTAATAAAAAATTAACAAAAAAAATATTCAATAAAAAATTACAAAAAATATCAAGAGCAAGCTTCAGTGAGTCATAAAATTTTTCCCAAAAGGATTTAGAAAAATACGATAATTTAAGTCAAAATATGGATGTCGTACACGTGCATGGTATGGTTAAAAAAAATGACTTTTAAATAGTGGTTTTAGAAATGCCTATTAAAACTCAATTTGTACAATCTGGGTATTGAAATAAATTACATATTTAGAAACTAGACTCCGAGCACTACATTTTATGATTAGTGAATTTTTTAAAAATTTCATCTCTAAGTGCTTCAAATTTTAAGGTCAAATGTGTCAAATACTGAAAATCAGGGAAAACACTTCCACTTTTTGGCCAAAAAGTGGACTCAACTTCTTGCACACACCCAAATGTCATTTGAGAGCAATATAAATGTGCCAAAAAAAATATTTTATGCTTCGTGCATCATGGGCCTAAACCAACCACACCAACATGGTAGGGTGGGTGAATGTATTGGAAGCCCTCATTCATTCCTTAGGTCAACTGATTCTTCTAGGCTACATTATTCTAGGGTAGTCTTTTAAGATCCCTAAGAGAAAAATACTACCAATTTGTGATAGTATGTTCTCAAATTTTGTAGCATCTAATTTTTTTTTTTCTAGACCTATGAGTAGATAACATATAAGAGGCCTTAGTTCATTCCCTAGGTCTCTTCATACTTATAAGCTATATTATTCTGGGGCAATCTCTTAATATCCCTAAGAGAAAAAACTTTCAATCTATGACAAAGTAGTTCTCAAATTTCATGACACCTATGAATGTTTCATCTAGAAACAAGTCAATATGGGGTCCCTCCACAATAAAATATCTCATTTTATATCATCTTGACACCATTTGATGGTCCCAAGAATGAATGTATTCTTACAAGTAACACCATTTGGGAGCAATGTAAATGTGCCACCAATCATATTTTATGTTTCATGCATTGTGGGGCCAAATCAACTATGCCAACATGTCGGGGTGGGTGGGTGAACGCTATGGGAGGTTCATATTCATTCCCTAAGTCTTTTGATCCTTCCAAGATATATTATTCTAGGGTAGTCTCTTAAGAGCCCCAAGAGCCAAAAATTACAAACTTTTTCTTGCTTGTTCTCTCAATGTATATGACACCTACAAATGTCTCATTTAAACCTATATGTGGACATCAAGTATCTTTATAATACCCAATATTATTTTTGGTCAAATATAGACCATTTGACTATTCCAACAATGAATGCATTCTTACAAGTGTATCATTTCAAAGTAGTGTAATGGTGTCAATAGACATATTTTCTTCTTTCACACCTTGTAGGAATGACTTGATTGTGCCAATATATTAGGGTGGGTGGGTGAATGCTAGGAGATGACTTAATTTGTTACCTACATCTCATGATCCTTATAGGGTAAATTACACCAAGGTTATCTCCTAAGAGCTCAAAGAGAAAAAACTTTCCAAACTTTTTCCTACCTATTATGTCAACGAATGACACATGCATATGTCTTGTTTTCAGCTAGAGGTGGATGTCGGGCCCTCTACAATACCCTATCTCAGTTTTTCTCAACTCTAGAACATTTGAAATTTCCAACAAAAAATTAATTCTTTCATAATGCATAATTCAAGAGCAATGTAAAAGTGGACTGATAGGCATGTATTTTCTTTTGTACCTAGTGGGATTAGACCAACTATGCCAACACATTGGAGTGGGTGAGTGAATGCAACAAGAGTCCTCATTTTTTCTCTCAGTCTCCCCATCCTTATAGGATACATTGCACCAAGGAAATTACTAGGGACATGTTCTCCTAGGTCAACCACTAGAAATGACCCAATATACAAGTTTCATGCAATTCTTTAACATACTTATAATCTTGCAATTAGCATTGATGAGAACCACAGGTTTTTTGATCTTGAATAATTATCATCCAAGAAAGATGAACAAGATGAACCTTTTTCTTTAGACACACAATGCATAAGATTGCTTGAAAATTGTAATGATGTTGGTGATTAGTCCCACATGGATGGTTACTCTATGATATGGTGTAACATGTACTACATGTCTCATAGGGAATATGTTATTGCAAAGGACTTTATGAGGAAATAAATAAATAAAAATAAATAATTTATGGGATTTGAGTGAGTGGTGTAACATGTATCTATCCCACATGCATGGGGACTCTATGCCATGGTGCAACATGTATTAAAGTGAGTGAGATCACTTATGGGATTTAAGTAAATATGAATAAATCAAATCATATGATAGTGATATACCTAGGTCTCTAAATTTTTTTAGGAATAAATTTTACTTTGAGAAGCCTTTTTCTTTTATGAATGCCCGAACTTTGCACATGAGGTTAATAGTATTATGATTAAGTATGAGGTTTTTAGATACAACCTAGCTATGGATTTAGAAAAAGGCGATACTCTATTTAAGCGGCCATAAAAAATATCATGGGGAAGCCATTTTAGATTGCATGCTTGATGGATTTTCACAATAGGATAGATTTTAAAATCAAGCATGAGCTATGTGAGTTTGAAAACTTTAAATTTGATCTTATAGTGCCTATTATGGTATGCATGCAAGTTGAAATTAAGTGATTATATTTTGATTCCCTATTTATGATGGTATTTTGACTAATACATAAGCTATTGATTATTATGTTGAAATTTTGAATTAAAGAATTTTTGTGCATGCTCCCACAATGCATATGTGCCATGTAATATTATTTATATTATATTAGGAGGTTGTATTTCTATGTTATATTTTCATGGTCATGGGATAAGAAAGTTCATGAAGTGGTAAGTTTTTATGCGATGATGAACCATGTGGTCATGATAGTGAGTATCTATTCATTATTTTTTGTTTGAAAATAGAAGTTAATTAATCATTTTATGTGCATCCATAAGTTTTACAATCTTCATATCAAACATAAATTTATAGTAGGTATTGTGTTAAGAAAATATAAATATGAAAATAGGTAAAATGAAGAAGAGCATGAAACTTATAGAAAATACTTGCATAGCTCATGTAACAAACTACTCGACTAAGCCCTCATTTTATAGAAAATGTAGGCAACATTGGTAAAAAAATATGTATTCACAAAAAATCTATATAGGAATACAATGTTATATGTTAGTCAAACAATAATGCATATACAAGAAAGGAATATAGGTTTACAACAAAGTCATATATGCATGCAATGTTATATTTTTGTAATGTCATAAAACTACACCTCATGGCAATTTCATATTTGTGCATTTGACCCTTGCATTTATTGTGCCTAGCCACATTTATGACAAGAACCTTATGAGTTAGAATTTCATGATTTCAACTTCATAAGGGATAATGATGAAGTGATAGTAGTCCCACCTCGTTTCTCACAAAATGATGAGTTGGATGCCCGCATAGTGCATTGACATCTGTGCAACGTGCTAGCATCCCTGCATTTTTTTGAGTTCAAATGGGGAATCTTAGAATCTTTGACTCGTGACATGTGTCTTTGTGGTTAGATTTTGAGAGTAATAGCTCTTCTCGCCCATTCAGCTACACAAAACTCATTCTTTCATGTTATTATCTCATTCCTTCTTACATTCGATCTCTCTTTCATTCTAACTCTCTCTTCTAGCTCTTTTATTCTCTCAATCTCATTTATACAACAAAGCTCTACAAGATTAAGGTCCCTCCAACAAGCAAAGCTCTCTTGTAAGTGCTCAACTATGTGTATCAAGCCAAGAGGGAGCCATAGACTATTGGTGGAACTCTCTTGATTATTTTCTATTTACGAATAGATTATCTATTGTGTATTTGCTTCATGATATAGGTTCTCCTCCTTGAGCAGGGTTGGATTTTATCACTTTTTGTATTCTTTATTGTGTATCTATTTCTCTCTATCTGTCTGGCAGTCCATGGAGGTGGGAACACCAAAATGAGGGTTTGACTACGACAAACCCCAAAATCACCCAAACATTTTTCCTCATTCACCTTGTGTGCAAGTTGCTCATGTAGGGCTTGAAGGAAGGTTTAGACACATGGGACTCTTTGTAAGTTAGCCCTCTACCTTCCTTGTCATTTAGATCATAATTTTACTACTTTCCATTAATTCAGTAGATAAAGCATGTCTCAAATATGAGATAGTTAATAAATCCAAGGTTGTATTTCTATCTAGAAGACTAGCGCTCTATTCGTATAGGATGCCAACATGACTAGATAGGAATTCAAAACACCACATTGGCATCTTGCTAGATTGCATTTTCATCCTTTTGGTTGAGATATTTTCCTTCTGTGGCAAATACCTCAGTGATCTTCTCTCTCTATTCCTGAAGGTGTCTATCTGTTTCCTTTTTGACATTTTATCTTCAGTCCTTTCTTTACAATTTCTTCATTTTAGCTAAACTGTGGTAGTTTAGGGTAGTTTTTTTCCCTTGGACTCTCTTGGAAATCAAGGGACTCATGAGCAACAAATCCCCCTACTCTACATTTTTGGTGAAATTGACATGAACAATGTCAAATATTTTTCTACAACATGTTTTAATATCTAGATGTTAAAGCTTTTTCTAAGGAGGATTTTGATATGTTAGATGATGCCCTAGATGATTTCTTAGGGGTATTGTCCCCTATCCATAGATATCCTGAGTAAAATTATTCTTCACAATTGTCTACTCCCTCTTCACAAGTTGAGAAGTTGGTGAATGTCATGGTAGTCTCCATAGCTCCTTCGAAGCCTAAGAGACCCATCGTTTATTTGACTCCAACTAGCCCTTATCCTAAGAGGATTCATTCTATCTATGGGGTCCCATAGTCTAATGACTCAAAATTTTTGTATACAAGGTTCTTAAAAGCTATAGACTCTTCTTCTTATAATATCCCAAGGAACACATACAATACTAGAAGAAATCAACAAATTTTGAATCAACCATCTTCTAATCCTACTCCTTAACCTACTTTAGTTCTTACTTCTTTACCGCCTTCCCAACTAAATCTTCCTTCAACACCTAAACCTGTGACTAAAGCACCTAGTGATTATGATCTTGTTGAACAACTCCATGTTACTTTGACTAAGATCTCATTATGGGATTTACTTCAGATCGCTCTGGTTTATCAAGGCATGCTTCAAGAATCCTTGCAAAAGATACTTTTTCCTTCTTTCATTAGGCTGGTAGATGTTAATGCATTAATGGATCATATTCACGCGAATTCACCAAATATTACGTTCTATCTGTAGGAACTTTTCCCCTCAAATGTACAAAAGCAAGCAGATCCATTGATGATTATAATTAATGTTAATAATATTAGTATTAGATGTGCTCTCATTGACACTGTTTCACATCTAAATGTATGTAGCTTAGATCTATTACCTAATATTAAGATTGATTCTTCTTCTTTAGTTTCTTCTTTGTATATTCATGGATTCAAGAACTTTGGTCATCAAGCCCTTGGCATGATAATGTTTCCTTTGTGGCTAGGCCAATTACCTTACCCACCTTAGTTTATGTGATTCTTGGCCCTTTACCTTATAATATTCTTTTGGGAAGACCTTGGATTCACGTTATGGGAGCTATGACTTCTACTTTACATCGTTGCATACATTTTCTTGCTAATAATCAAGTGTTACAATCAAGGCTAACCCTAAGGTTGTTCACCTTTGTGAGTTAGCAGGAGTTGGTCGAGCCTCGATTGTTTTCACTCTTAAGAATTGCATTCCATATTTATCCTCTGATGCATTGACATGCTCTTCAGTGGTGCCAAATTTAAAAGTTTCCCTTGAGGTGAATGTCCCTAAAGAGGAACAACCTGAAGCAAAGGATCCTAAGTCTTCCCCTTCTACCTCTTCTTCTAAATCAAATGCATGTTGGTGATGATTAGGGATCTTTGGAATTCTTTGAATTCTTCAATGGAGAATACAAACTTGATCCTATCCACCTAGAGCTACCGACAACTTCATACACCTTTTCCAAGAAAGCTGCTAATCCTCCCGTTGAGAGGGATAATTATAATCCTATTAAGGAACACATTCTCTTACTCAAGAAGATAATCACGCTTTTGCTAAGGAGGCTAATTTTTGTAACCCTATTGAGAAGAATCGTTGTGACCTTGTGGAAACATTTGACATCAATTGGTGGAATGATGTGCTCTATGTAGATCCACCTTCTTCCCAGGCCTTATAAACACGTTATGACCTTGTATACAAGCTCGTTTCTAAGTATGGTTACAAGAATAAAGGTCTTGGGAGTATCAAGCAAGGAATTTAGGTCCCTACCCAAGTTAGGCCTTGCAATCATAACTTGGGATTAAGATTCTCTCTTGAACAATCCATGCAAAAACCATGGTGGAGCGTTAACATGATCTCAACTGAGTCTCTTAATCTAGTTCAACCTGAACTAATTGAGGATAAAATAGAACCTAACAAAGTTCCCCTAGATGTTTTCTCCTCATAGGAAGCACTGAAAGAATTATTAGTTGCCGATTCTTATTTTCCTTATTTTCACTATAAATGATGATTCCCATATCGCTTGCATAAACAGGCATACTTTGGAGAATCCATTTTGAGTGTGGATGAGGAGGCTCCTTTATCTAATGTGGATAATGATATTCCTATACCCCATCTTGAAGATCATAGTTCCCACCTAAAGGGGAATACTACTAAAGTTTCTATGGATCCCAAATCTTTTGGAAACGTGATTAAAATTGAAAAGTGCCTTTCTTTAGAAGAAGCTAAGCAACACGTCGATCTATTACATTCTTATCCTAATATTTTCACTTGGTCATATGAGGACATGCCCGGTATTGATGAGTCCATAGTGGTTCATAATATCGTCCTTAGTCTTGATGCCAATCCTGTTAAACAAGAAATTTGAAAGATGAACCCCAAGGTTGCATTATTGGTTAAGACTAAGATAGAGAAGCTTTTGAAAGCAGGCTTTATCTGTCCAATTGAATATTTTCCTTGGATATCAAATATCATTGCTATTAGTAAACTTGATGGTCATATTTGTATTTACATTGACTTTCATAATCCCAAGAAGGCTTCTCTTAAGGATGATTTTCCATTTCCTAATATCAACATGATTATAGATTTGACCACAAGCCATGCCTTGTTGTCTTTCATGGATGGCTTCTCGGGCTATAACCAGATGTGTATTAACTCAAAAGATCAATATAAGATAACCTTCACCACCCCTTGGGGTACCTTCTATTATTTGGTTATGTTATTTGGGTTAAAGAATGTAGGTGTGACTTACCAACGGGCAATGACCCTAATATTTCATGATTTCATTCATAAAATCCTAGAAGACTGTGTTGATGATATCTTGGAAAATTCCATAACTCGTCTAGATCATGTAGACAATCTTCATCTTATTTTTGTAAGGCTTTGACCCTATAAAATGAGGCTAAATCCTCTTAGGTGTGTCTTTGGTGTAGACACAAGTAAAATTTTAGGATTTATACTCTCATCATGGAGTCGAGGTCAACATGAATAAGATTGATGCAATCGTTAACATGCTTCCACCTAGAAACATCTCATAGCTATGTAGTTTGCAAGGGAAGATTCAAGAATTTTATAGGTTTATATCTCAATTGGCTAATCATACCCTTCCCTTCACACATTTTTTGAAGAAAGATGTTAGCTTCCTATGGGACAATGAGTGTGAAAGGGATTTTGAATCAATAAAAAATTATTTGGCCAATCCTCCTATCTTAATGTCAGCTATCAAGATAGGTCCCTTTTGCTTTATCTTGCTACATCACCTTATGCCTTGGAAGCTTTGTTGGCTCAGTATGATGATGAACGTAAAGAAAGGGCGTTCTATTATATTAGCCATGTTCTTGTTGACTATGAAACCCGTTACTCTACCATGGTGAGACAATGTATTGCTCTCATATTTGCAACATAGAAGTTAAGATATTATCTCCTTCATGTTGAAACTCATATCATTGTAAAAAGTGATCTTTTGAAGCACCTCTTCACCAAAAATAATCTTGCTTCCAAAGTTGGAGAAATGAGTAATGTTTCTTTCTAAGTTCAACATAAAGTTTGTAACTTAGAAATTAATAAAGGGTTAAGTTGTTGCTGATCAATTGGTAGATGATCCCTCATCTTGCTCCTTCCCTAGTCTAGATTTTTTTTTAAATGAAGGCCTTTTTATAATGGATAATGAACTTGTATGGGAAATGTAATTTGATGCATCTAGATGTCAAACTAGCTCTAGGGTAGGTGTGGTATTAATATCACTCGAGGGTAAGCAAGTTTCTCTATCCTTTTGGTTACAATTTTAGTGTACCAACAACATCACTGAGTACATAGCCCTTATTACAGGCTTGCATTCCATGATTGCTTTGAACATAAAACACCTTCGCATACATGGTGACTCTGAACTTATTGTAAATAAAATTATGGGGACTCTCAAGCTAAGCAAAGAAAGTTGTCTTAGTATCAAGATTTGGATTTATCCTTACTTGATTGCGTTTCTTCTTTTATGATAGACAATGTCCCTGGGAGAGAAAACTGACACACAAATGTCATGGAGAGTGTTGCCTCCCTGGTGCCCTCAGAAAATGATGTAGAAGAATATCACTTTGTGGTTCATGTTCTTCACTCTCCTTCCATTTTTGATCAACTTGAATCCAATGCTCTCATGTGTGCTCACATAAACTCAGACGAATGGTATTCCAATATCTACACATATTTGAAGACTAGGAATTTTCCTGATGATGAGATGAAAAATGATCACACTTGGATATGAAAACTTTCAGTCCTCTATGTTACATTATCTAATGTTCTTTATTTAAAGTCTTATAATGGTTTTCTTCTTTAGGATATCTCACTAAAGAGGAAATACCCTCACCCTTAAGGAGGCCCATTTAGGATCTGGGGGTGGACATTTTAGTGGTAAATCCCTGGTGCAAAAACTAATTCACATGGGGTACTTTTGGAAAAAATGGAACAAGATTCATTTTCCTTTGGCAAGAAGTGTCCCAAATATCAACAATATAGTCATATCATTCACGCTTCTTCTCAAGAGCTTCAAAATCAAACCTCTCCCTAGCCATTCACAAAGTGGGGTTTGGATATTATTGGAAAAATATCACCTCCTTCTTCTAAAGGACATGTCTTTATCATCACTGCTACAAATTACTTTATGAAATGGGTTGAAGTTATCCTATGTTGATCCACGAAATTTGAATCCATTTGTAGCTTTCTTCTATATATATCATTGCTTGCTTTAGGTTTCCTTCTACCCAGGTTGTAACTTCCAACAATGGTACGCCATCTAAGAACAAAGAGGTGAAGAAATTTCTAGAGAAGTTTCATATTCAACATATATTTTCTACACCATACTATCCCCAATCTAATAGCCAAGTTGAAGCATCTAATAAAACTATGAATACCATGATATCAAAATCATAATCTCATGTATATATATATATATATATATATCAAATGTAAGTCATGTACATGTATCACACCACTGTCATAAAAAATAGTGATGGTTGTATATTTGTCAATGTCTAGACATCAAAAATTCTATACAAAATATATGTCATTGTTACAAAAATGGTGCATATCAAAGTCAACATCTAATGACCGGGCATGTACCTCCTTGAGCCCTCTAGTCCTAGTGGTGAGCATGGTCAAGGTTAGATGGTGGAAATAGAGCGGTATCTTTGTGACCACGAGGCTAACATACCTGCCCACAGTCCCTTGATCTCTCCCTGCAATGAGGCTATTTGTATCTCTACCCTCCTTAGGGCCTCTTGTAGCTCTAGGTTTCCTATCAACATCACAAGTGTTGGATACATTGTGAGGTCATCGAGTTGGCTCTGAATAGTGTGACATTCCTTCTCAACACTCTCAGCTCTCATTCTCGCCTTGTCTCTCTTGGTGAGTGTAGCATAGCTCTCCCCCAACAACTAATCCCTTTGTCCAATGAGACTTGCCACATCCACATTCCTTTGAATGATCCCTACCCGCACCTTCTTATATGTTATCCTGAGGCATGTAACTAGATCTAAAAGATGGGTGTGTTGCCTCGTTGAAGCTGACCTGTACGCCTCTAGGATAGTCCCTTGGATAGGTGTAGTCAGGGAAATCTCTGAGATGCATTGTGTGATGAACACAGTCCAACCTTGTGCATCCACCGCAACTAAAGAGAAAGTGGAGCCATCAATACCACATGATATATAGAAATATTTATACACACACACACACATACAAGATGAAACTGAAAGTACTATAAAGGAAATGACACAAAAAAATATAGTACTTGGGTCCCCAACCTACCAGTGCATTTTAGGGGGAGGAGCAACCTTGGGTCCTATGCCTTTTGTGCCTCCTGCGTCGGTTGCTACTACTATTGCTGAAATTTCCAGATGTATAGAAGCTGATGGAATTGTTGCTAAAACTAGGATGGCTATTGGAGGGGATGACGACCTCCACTACCACCTCAACCTCACTACCGCTATGCCTGCCTCCTTTCCCTATTGCACTGCTCAATGCCACTCTCTTTGCCTTTGTCTCCTCCTCTTACTGGTATGACCTCCTCTTGAACATTGAAATCTTCCCTGGGGGCATCTACTGTGAAAATCAAAGTAGGACCGTGTAGCTTCCACCAAGTCTTAAAACCTTGTGCTACGCCCACACCATCCATGGGAAATATCAGAGGTTGGTCCCAATCATCTACCTCATCATTGGTAGGGATGACATCAACTATGGTAGGGCACCCTTGATCACCTAGTCTCATTGTGTTCCTCGCTGCCTAAGTATAAGATGGAACAATTGACAAAATAATATGTAAAATGTTGAACTACTACACCACCTAGATCAAATAGAAAGGAATAATAATATAATCAGTATGACCAAGAAAAAAATGATCATGCTACATTTTCCATAGGTATCTATGGTCATCTATCCATCTCATCCCTTTGTATGATTTCCATCTAATATGGTTGACAAGTGTAAGGTATCAATTTGTAGTCTCCAAAACTATAAATCTCCATATCTCTACTGGTGAAGAAGATCATACCAGTGTGCCATCAAAATATTGTGGTTCCTCACCTGCAAATATCTAACTAGCCAAATGCAAGTGATGTAAGTGAATGCCCATACCTGTAGTAATGCGCACATGGTGAGGCTTGCATACTCATAATGCACAAACTTGTCCAGCTCATGGTAAAGGTGTACCAACATGCTCTAGCCCCATGTGTAGACAATGTACCACTCCTCCATCTCCTTGATGGTGTGAACAAGGCCCCTATGAAAATGAGAGTCTTTCCCATCCATGGTCACTTGCAAGGTGGTCATCACCACCATCACCCTCCGTATGAGGGGAAACACTACATTGCTATGCTTGAACCAATGTATGTAGATGTGGCTTGTCTTGTTTCTAGGGTCAATGTATCCTGTGCAGTACTGGATGCCCTCGAATCGCTCTCAAGTAGAACACATATAATCTAGAACCACCCACCATTCATGGATGGAGAGGCTAGTAATGTGGTATAAATCCTCTAGGGTGAGTGTCATCTCACTCATTGAGAGGTGGAATGTGGAGGTTTTCGAGTCCCACCACTCCATTAGAGCCGTCAATATGCAATCATGGTAAAACATCTTTGACATGGTGTAGGCATACCATAGGCCCACATGGTGGAGACACCCCTCCTCGTCTAGGGACACGTGTTGTGCCTAGTCAGGGATTAACTACAAAACCTATCCATTTCCATGCTCCCTCATCCCAGGGTAGTCCTACAAAAATGGAAAAGGATTCAAGTCAAATTTCTTTACATCAAAATCTTCTAACTTCTATGGAAATTTTTTTCTAGGTGTGATCTTTGGGATGCAAGTGCAATGCACTTATGTTTGAGGTCTGCCATTGGAAGCTGGCTAGACACTAACACATATGGTGGACTCCAATGTCTGTGAAGGTACCTAGTGCTCAGGTGAGATGCATTCATGCCGCTGGGATTCTTGTGCTCCTCGAGTTAGAAAAATTTGCTAGAATTTGCTATAAAAAGCTACAAAAGAGGTTTTTCAGACTCAATTGATCGACCAATCACCCCTCAACCACTTCCCACCATAGCTACTCGATTTGTAGGTCCTCTAACTCTTTTCTGTGAGGTATTTTGTTTCCTTTTCTCTCACGAAATTCAACAAAACTCTCACAGTGAATAGTGAAAATGACCCTTCTTGAGGCCCACTGAGTATATATAGGCCCCTTGGGGGCCGTTTTTCCTAGTGCTTATGGTCTCATTTTTTTCTTGTTTTTACCCCACCAAGTTGGAGCCAAAATCAAGAGGGGGCATATACTCACTTCTTCATTTTATATTTTTCTTCCAAATCATCAAATTTTTTTGAGCATTCTTCTCGCCTTGGTAGTTTCTTCCAATTTTTGTGTTGACCTAAATTTGAGTTTTGCAAAATGAACCTTCAAGTCAGATATTTTGGTTTCTCTCCAAGGTCGATCATCAGGGGCATCATTGGTACCTGCCTGCTCGACCTCTACGACCTCTACAGTATCCTTTTTGGCATGTAAATATGTAATTTTTTTTTTTGTGTTTTTCTCTAATGTTCTATTTTCTACTTTAGTGTAGCTATTTTTTTCCAAAGATCATCTCACTAAAGTGGGGGAAAAATGTAATGTTATAAAATTACACATTGTGGCAATTTCACATTTACACATTTGACCCTTGCATTTATTGCGCCTAGCCACATTTAGAAAGGAACCTTATGAGTTAGAATTTCATAATTTCAGCTTCATAAGGGACAATGATGAAGGAAAAAAAATTTGCCACCTCATTTCTAGAAAAACAATGAGTTGGACGCCTATGCGACATGCAAACGTCCACATGGCATGCTAGCATCCCTACATTTTTTTAATTTCAAATGTGGAATCTTAGAATCTTTGACTCATGACCCATACAAAACTCTTTCTTTCATGTTATTCTCTCATACATTCTTACGTTCGATCTCTATCTCATTCAAACTCTCTTTTCTTGCTTTTCTATTCTCTCAATCTCTTTTCTACAACAAAGCTTTGCACAATTGAATAACCAAAGCTATCTTGCAAATGCTCAACTATGTGTGTATCAAGCCAAGATGGGGCCACAAAGTGTTGGTAATTCTATCTTGCTTCTTGTCTATTTGTGAATAGATTATCTATTATGTATTTGCTTTGTGATACGTGTTCTCCTCCTTGAGCGGGGTTGGCTTTTACCACCTTTTGTCTACTTTGTTGTGTATCTATTTCTCTGCATCTTTTTGGTGGTCCATGGAGGTGGGAACACCAAAATGGGGGTTTGACTGGAGCAAGCCTTGAAACTGCCCCAATTATTTTCCTTGTTCACCTTGTGTGCAGGTTGCTCATGCAGGGCTTGATGGAAGGTTTCAACGCATCAGACTCTTTGTTAGTCCTCTACCTTCCTTATCATTTATCATCATTTTCCTACTTTTTGTTAATTCAATAGATAAAGCAGACCTCAGATCTAAGATAGTTAGTAGATCCTTTGCATTTATGTCTAGAGGATCAATGCTTTGTCTGTATAGGATTTGCCAGTGCATTGTCCTGGCATCTTGATCCCACATTTTCATCCTTTTGGATAAGAGCTTTTCCTTCTATGGTAGGAACCTCAATGATCTCTATATTCCTGAAGGTCTTTGTTGGTTTCCTTTTTGATATTTTGTCTTCGGTCCTTTCTTTGTAATTTCTTCATTTAGCTAAACTGAGTTAGTTTAGGGCAGTTCATTCCCTAGGAATCTCTTGGAAATCAAGGGACTCATGAGCAACGAATCCCCCTACTCTGCAATTTTGATAAAAAAATATGTGTACAAGAAATTCATAAAGGCATACAAAAAATCCTTAATATAATTAGCCATATGGATTGGGATGAAATATTTGACGACTCTTTTTCTTTTGAAAGTAAATGGAAAGGCAAGCAACATCTATTGATTTTGAACTCATTGAACTGACCTCCTCTCTACATTTTTTTGGATTTCCACCTAATATAATAAAAAAATACACATTAATATAAAGAAAATTAAATATACAATGAAAAATAAGTGAATAATCACTTACCAAAAGTTGATAATTGATCTCAATCATTCATTTCCTCTTTTCATCCACTTAAGGGGTAGGTGCACAAATTGGAGTTGTGACCCCCTGTGAGAAGCATCAAGAAACAAATTAGATTATAAATGAATATCAAATACACTAATATATGTGGGATAAAAAATAGAATATGAAATTTACTAATCTAGCTCATACCTCTATCAAAGGCATTGAATATAAAAATGTTGCACAACAATTCCCACCTTCATTGTGCCATGAATATCAAGAGGAGTTTGAATTGATGTCATCAACTAAAAATAAAACAATGTTATTTTTCCAAAATCTACCTAACATTATTTATAAAAAATAATGATAAAAAATATTAAAGCCCACCACAATGAAACTTGTATCACCACTCTCACCAATAGGTCATGATGTTAAAGGTCCAACATCCACTTGTTCATAATCAAAGATGAATTTTAAGATTTCCATTCATGTAAAGAATAATATTTACATGTACTATATTTATTATTTTTTTACAAATTACATACCTATGGACTCAACATGACCACAAAATTAGGAGCTAAAGGGTTGATAGATGTAGGATGAACACTCTAACATTAAAATTTTATTACATACAATTTATATTACTTTTCAATCATCATAGATAAATATATTTAATTTTAAATTTAAAAAAGGAAATATAGTAGAAACTGAATTTAACCTTATTCAAAATTAACTATCCATCGATGTCAAATGTCTTATTCAAAAAATCATCTATGAACATCATATCATATAGCCTTGTGCATCCTAAGTATCCTTGGACCCATAATCATAGATAGACCCATATTTTTAGCAAATATTTGGTGATTGTTGAGACCTAGGAGCCTTGCCAACATCACCTTGTTCAAAAGGGTTGTGGTGTTATAGTGAGGTCTATGTGAGGGAGTTGATGGACTATAGAGTCTTCACCTTAACACTCTCATTCACATGTTTGGAATCCCTAGTCATGAGCATCATGTGCCCCCTCTCTACCCTATGTAGAGCTTTTTCCTCTTCTCTATAATTCACTCATGTCAAATTATTTTAGAATTTCATCGAGGGCAAACTCGCAATAGAGTTTCCTCAAAAAATATTTGGGAACTCATTGTTGTTGCATGAAGGATGGTCAAAGACTACCCACCACCTCTCCAAAAAAAATCACTTATTCCTTGGTTTTGGCACCAATGGATAGGGAACCTCTTGCAAGTACTATGCATAGGTGCATTTGTTCGTGGATCAATAAAAAATGCACACAAATTGAATTTCAATATTTTTTCTTTTACTTGCTCATATTATAATTTTTTGGCATAGAATTGTCTTTCTTCTTCCCTCTTGTTTCATCACATATTAATTTGGAAAGTTAGGGAATCTATGTGAGAGATGATAGATTCCAATAAAGTGACAAGGGTAGACTAATGCTCGAACTAGCTCCACTCAGATTTCTCAAAATTTCAGTCAATGTTTGAAGTTATTTTTTATTATTTTTATTTTTCCCTAGGAGGTTTTCTTGTGTCCCAGGAGGATTTCAATGAATTATTGGAGGAATTTGTTGTGGTTGTTCTTCACCAAGGTTTTTGTGAATTGGTGAATTAGGATTTTCATGAATCAATGAGGGATTTTCAATTCTCGAGAATTAAACAAAACTGAATCGAAACTATTCCTAAATTACTATTTCATTCAATTTTTACACTAAAAAACTAACAAACCCTACCTTCTCAATATCGTGGACATTGTGGTGGAATTTTGGAAATGGTTTTGTCAACTCCATAATATGTGTGTGCTTTCACTTGCTATTTGTTGTTGACAAGGTGAGAGAACAAGTTCAAATGAGGTCAACCCTTTTGCAAATTTTCTTTTATGTTTGAAATAATGCAAGAATGTTATAACATGCTCGTGTTAGGTATTGGATGAACCAAAAAGTTTCTGTGACCAATTTTTTGTCCCCCATCTTTCTACACACACCTTGTATCCTTAGCTATATTTTGAGAAAACAATTATACAAATTATACTATGATGGTAAAAAATTCATGACATACCCCCTCATCAATGTGGTTTCTTATTTCCACAAGCCTTGAAGCTCCCTTAGGGAAGTGTTGAGAATCAAAAAGATAAAACTAATTGTCACAACCCTCCCTAGTAAAGACACCCAAAATACTTATATATTCATCTTTTAAGGTTAAATGGGTTTTGTTATCATTATTATTTATTAGGTCCTACAAATTGAATATATGTATATTGCTAATCTATTGTCACAATTGATTGATTTGGTTATTATTTAGTGTTGTGTATATACCTAATATTTGATAAATGTATATATAATTAAATTGATATAAATATGATTGAAAAGTGTATCTAAAATAAATTGAAAAGTGATTTAAAATATATATTTAAGTAGGTCTTTCTTATGAGTTGGCTATGATTAATTATGTATATGAATAATATTATTCTACTTTAAAGTACATTTTTCTTATTTAATATAATAAATGTTAAACTTTTTTTTTCAATAGAATAAAGTATTAATCAAAAGTCAAAATCCAAACATTATTTTTCTTTATTTTTCTTATTGTTTGTTTGTCTGTCTCTCGCTTCTCTGTATTTGCTACACTTCCATGTTAGGTTACTTTGATATATCTATCTGATGTTATGCTGCATTTTCTATAGCTTTTGTATTGATATTGGTTTTGTACCAGTAGAAATATGTTTGCTTTGTGCTATGTTTTCTTTTTGAGTTATGCTGTGAATTATCTTTTAGAAAACATATAATCTGTAAACTTTTGTATTCGTCCATATCTTGTTTCTAAAACTAAAGCTTTCATTTAGGAACCAAAATAATAATAATAATAGTAGTAGTAGGAAGATTCAATTCTTATTTTTCTTTCTGTCAAACAATTCTCATTCTCATGCCTGTGTAAGTCCCCACTTCCTACCATCAATTCAAGCGTTTTCACTATAATTTCTGTTATAAAATTTCCCTTCGCTATGCTCTGGTGAGTGTGCATACCTGTTCTAAGTTCTATTTCAGAAAACAAGGGGAATGCTGACATTATTGTGGAATTCGGTTTTACACCATTATTCTAGAATTTTTTTCTAAATCCTTTCATCAGATCAACATCTATTGGAATTCCTTTGCCCTTTATGCTCTTTTTTGTTACGTCCTTGTTGAATGATCTATTCGATATGGTTGTCTTAGTGCATAGAACTTAGCACATATCTAGATGTTCTAATATATTGTATTTTTAATTTCTTCAAGATGAAATGAGTTTCTTTTAAAATATTGCATAGAACCTAATATCAGGTAATATGGTAAGAACAAACAATAAAATGAAATAAAATGGATAGTAGCTTAAATTTCAATATTATTATTTGTATATTTTGTTTATCATGAAAAATTTAATATTGAGTTGAATAATGGAAAATGGGGTTAGATCTCATTATTAAAATTGATAAGACTTGTATGAACTTAAAAAAAAAAGAAAAAAGAGAGAAATGATAAAAATTAGATTAAATAACTAGAGGGTAGTTAATTAAATTAATTAATGCTGTCCAAAAAGTGAGTATGTACGATTATTTATAGAATAGTATGTGATCAAAATAACTCGAGCATATAAGAAAATCAAAATGGTTTGACTTCATTATTTCTCTCCCTTCTTTAAGTTAGTAAATAATCAACTGGTGCTTTAAATTACATATATGATTGTTGGATTGTTAAGCATTTAATTTTATGGTTTAACTCTGATTGAGAGGTTGGTTGACACATAATAAGTATCTTTTATGTGATTAGTAAGTTGCAAATAGTTCTCACATTATTGAATTAGTAAGTTGCTATCAATCTAAATAATCATAGATATTATTCTTAGTTTATCTTTTCAATGGTGCAAGGTTACCACTATGGTTAGGTTACAAAGGCAATTTAGGTTGGCCATCTTGTTTCTTATTGCAAGGTCATTGATTAGTCGAATTGGGTTCTATTCATTTCTAAACGAATTGTTCGATTGAATGTTTCATGATAGTTATTAAAGTTTCTTTGATGTTAGATTCTGAACCTAAATACTTCACCTAATTATTAGATCTTGCATTCTTAAGTAAGTTGGTAAGGAATGGCATCTTCAAGTACACTCCTATTAGTAAATGGATAATGGATAATGAATGAATTTTCACTATCTTAAATTATTATAGTAATGTCTTTGTCATATTACAAACCCTCTTATTTTATATAGACCTTTTGTTTGTTCTTAGAATTGTTGTGTTGCTTTTGACTCTTTTTAACTAATGAGTTTCTCATGTAATGAAGGATATGATAGTAATAACAAATGTCTTATCTATAGTCAACATATTTATTGATCAATTAAGGTCCACTCAGGAGGTATGATCAAGATGTAATGATATAAAAAAGGTACATTTTATCCATTAACTTCTAATGTGATTTGATAGGGTAGATATACCATGTCATATGTTTTTACTTTGAATCATACTAATTCTTACCTCATTATTTTAATGATTAGGGGTTATAGTCAGAATGTTGAAAGCCTTGAAAGAACTTAAAAATATATTATCCTCATTTAATTACACTATGTAATAAATAAGTAGATTGGAATACTCATGCATTGTAAATTTAACTACACCAATTAGTATTCATGATATTAATTTTTCATTTCAAATTCCTTGTATTTAGGAAGATTTCCATAATGTAATTATATTGCAATTATTTATTTATTTAAAGTATATCAGTCACAACTTAGGTTGTAAGTAAAATGGAAAGGAATATAATTTAGTAATTTACCATTACTTAATTGTGATGCACTTATAATTTATAATTTGAGTTCAAATCCTGCTCACCTAAGTGGGTGGCAGCCGATGATGAATTGTCTAGGGAATAGGAACCCTAGAAAGGGTTGCATACCCGCTAATTACAAAATCTTAGTTTTTATGACTATCAATAACAAACTAAGCCTATTGGTAGTCCTATTCTTGCTTGGGGGTTTGGCTAGAGTCCACGTGGCTCCATGATGCCAATATGGTCAGGGGGTGAGCAAGCCTTACTTAATGATTACGTCATTGCAAATAGTTCCAGACCAAGATGATGAAATTTAATTTGAAATTGCAGTAACTTGTTGATTATTTACTTGAAATGGTAAATAGTTCTTATGTATATAATTTCAATTTTTTTTTTAGGAATTTTGAGATTAACTAATCGGGTTATTACACTAACCCTACTACACTTGAATGCTAATGGTTTAATCTTTTTGAGATCAACACTAACTTTTCTATAATTTCTATTTTTCTAAATAAATGATAAAAAAATGTTTTTGTGATGTATTAGTGTTTGGAGGTATGATAGTGCTTCTCTTTGGGTTAAGGATGGGAATTTTAGAAAAAAATGTCCTCTCACTATGCCTCAAGGCATCTATAGAGATAAAGAATCTCCTTATATTAGTGGATTTCTTTCACCTCTATGGGCATCCCTGTTTTCTATGAAGTTTTTTGATTTGTTTTGTATTTTATTCTTTCAAATGTTAATATTTGAATATATTTTCAATGTAAACCATAATATCTTTATGAGTTAGATGATAAAGTCTCACTAGATTTTATTTTGGAAGAAGGTCTAGTTGAATTGGGAAGCAAAAAGTTAATTTACCAGGTAAATAAAATATTGAATACTAATTCCAACATATATTTATATAAAAAATTAAGGAGCATAAACTATTCATCATGAGGAAATCAAATAGCTTTTTTTTAAAGAATTTACAAAGGGTATATGAGTTTATGGTCATAATTGTTTTGGGGCTATAGTCCAATAAAAACTAGTGATCAAAATTTGATCTAATGGCCAACATTGTCTTCTAATATCTTTTATTTGTAAGAAATGGGAAATCATTATATGTTGACCAAACTTTTATTTAATGGTAAACATTTATCTCCTCTAACATTTTAGGATGTTAAAACTTAAAGAACACAAATGAGATTACTAGTAGATCAATGGTTGGAAAAAAGATATGAAAGGGACCATAATGGACAACATAGATACAAGATTCATTTTGTTAGCATTTTATAAAAGTAATACAAATCTCTTAAATACTATGAGGAAGGTACATGGAGTTTTAGTGCATACAAAAATAAGAAATACTTATTTGAATGCTAGATCAATGAGTTCCATAACTACTTTGCACATTCGCATGAGAATACCCTTGAGTAATACAAAGTACTCAAATACGTACATGGATTATCACCTTACATTTGTCCAAAAAATGGAGTTCCTCACTTTAGAGACATTGAAAAAAACCCTTTACAATGCATCCAAAATTGAAACCAAGGAAAAACCTAAGCATACATTTTCTTCATACAAGAACATGCCAACATAGGACTCAACTTTAAAGCCCTCTATGTAGAAGCATAATTCCCATGCATAAAAACAAGAATAGATTTTAAAAAATATTCAACTTATATATGAAATGTTAAAGCATCTATATGATTCATACAAGGATAAGAAGAAGCAACGATATATACCATATTGTTGTGGAGCCAACCTAGACATAACAAACAAAAGTATAAGCATGCATTATTTGGCTAACATGCTCGTACATATTTGTGTCTATTAACCAGTTGATGACACATTGAGATACTATTTCTCATTTATAAACCATTTACTTTAACATATTTTCTAATGATGTCCAAAATGAAAAATTTCATCATCTCCTTCCATGTTTATAATGAGACGTGCCATTATCTCCCTCCAGTACAAGTCCAAAGCTTACTTCATTAAATGAAGTGCAAAGTTTTCCTCTTTTTATTCCTGCCTTGCTCTTATTCCCCTATTTCATCATCAACACACCATGTCACAAAAAATACTTCATCCCCTTCAATATATTTAATTTTACAATAATAACTAACTCTCAGATAGTCTCTTTAACATAATACTAACGTGTTATACCTGTGACAATTGGTATTTCTGTATTGCGTCCATCTCTCCATCATGTGTAGTGGAATACAACCACCCAAATGATTATAAATAATACCTGTGACTCCTAATATGAAGAAAAAACAGTTTCAAGGCATCAGAAAAATCAGTAACTTACAAAGCAGGCGGCAGTCAGATAGAACTATTGTCATTCCCAATACTAGAAGGATTATGGCTGTCAATTGCCTGTCCATTCAAACAGTTTTGCTTCTCAGAAAAACAAAATATTGCTCACCCAAAAGTAGTGTTGTAAAATTACTTTCACAGAGATGGGTATTTATAATCACACATGAAGGATTGACTGACCAGATTTTTGGTCTGTCTTTATTTCATTTTGTGATTACTTCTCTAAAGTCAGGGCATTAATTTCATTGACGTTTGTAGTGGCTCTCAAAGCTTTGTGCAGGCAAGCCCATCGCTTTCAGATTGAAGTATTGAACTCTCTTCACGTGAATGACTTAAAAGGTTGAGGGCAACTATTCATACAAACTGAGTTCATGTGAGATCATAAATTAAAATCTTTTCACTTGAATTGCAAGTGGCTGACAAAAATGCAAGCAACTGTCGTCAATCCAATCTTATCCATCATTTTGAATCCATAATAAATACGGCCAACCTCCACAGTTATTTTATTTGACTATCTTGATGTGACTAAACACATCAACTAAATGCACCAAAAATATAATTTAAATATTTTATTCTTGTGCAAAGTGTACAACAATCATTTTCTTAATATTTTCCCAATTATTTTAATTATTTATATAATCTAAATATTTTATTCTTGTGAAAAGTGTACAACACCATTTTCCTAACATTCTCCGAGTTGTTGTATACATTGCATATAGTTCAATCAATGAAATACATGTCATCCATGCTTTCATGATCCATCAAAATAATTGCAATAAAACCAAGGTGACCATCATCTCAAGCAAGAACTCCTCTTGTTCATTCCACCTATGGAAGAAAAGGAATAAGACAAGGTGAAGATACACCAATCCAAAGAACACAAGCATCAAATCTAAGTGATAATAAAGGCTCTGAGTTGTTGTCAAAGGTAAGAGAACCACATGAATAAAATAACATTCACAACATACACTAATACATCGAACCATCCGTAATTCCTAGGTATCAATAGCATAAGTAAACTGATGCCAACAATATATACAACCCATAAACCAAAATCATAAGCTCCTTATATAAAACATGTCAATAAAGAATATACACATCTAGTAAATCCCATTGCATGGGTAATATCAAATTTTAAAATAGATCATGGCATACCAAGTCTAACAATCATGTTCACTCAAACTAGGGTTTGGCTAATAATCAAAACCATGTATCACCCAAAAAAATCACAATGATCCACATATGCAACATAAATATCCACATACTCTCTAACAACATGTCACCATAACTCTCCCAAATCATATGAACATTAAAAGTTACATGAAGTAGCCATAGAATAAAAAGAGAAAACCTATAAATTATATCACGCCCTTCTACCAACAACTCAAAATGCTAATCTATTTCAAGTATGACCTCCTTTACACAAATCCAAATGAAAGCCTCAACAATAGCCAATCAATCAATCTTATAGATAAAATGAAATATATGTATCATGTAGAACCAACATGGATGTAAGACTCTCTTAACTAAGGGAGATCACACTCAAAATATCTATTACCAAAGCTAGGAATAAGCCCAACAAACATCTCCTATGATCCTCATAACTAACATCATAAAAAAAATCATATGAAATTAATAAGATAGACATGCTAAATACCCCTCAAATGAACCCTCCAAAAATAACAACCAAAAATTAAGATCTATATCCACAAGAAGATAAAGAATAAAGAGGTCTGTATCTAAAAATAGGATGGAAAATACCTAAATTAGAAGATAATATCCTGAGTAGACCAAGAGTGGGAATGGGAATTATCCTCCAAGATTCACTGAGTCACAATGGTTCTCTTCCAAGAATAATCTCCTCTCAAGTCCATGAACTCATGTCCTCATGCAGGTGTAGGCTCCTCAGTCTTCCTATTAAAACCCCCCAAGAGTAACTGTCTCAACAAATGTCTCTAATCATAAGAGAAATACAACCTCACTCAAGTCTCCAAGTATCCAGAGAACCTACAAATGACCAATCCATGGTAAGCTCCAAATCACTATCATGAAGCTCCCAAGTGCATGACCAATGTACTTAATACTAAGAGAACTAACGAGACCACTATCTAAGATCTACTGCAAAATTAGAAACCCAATCACGATATCATGATCTAACATCTCCTTAGGAGATTACATGCTCTAATGAATATATATTGGTCATAAGAGAACTTGTATAATGCAACAAATCTATTCTAGAATCAAGAGTAAACCAAGATACAATAAAAAACATACTCTAGAACCAAGGATCAACATCTCACTTCACATGAAGATAACTATCTCATAACACTATAACTCAAGATGTCAAAGCAATCATACTGCATAAGAATTATGATACAAGAGATTGTCCATGATACCAAATCATTATAAAATATCATCCATCACTAGGTGATGAATACACATCACTGCCAAAGATCACACTAAACCATGATACGAGTATAGATGAGGGGATTTTCTATTATCAAGATGACAAGGTCTCAAGGAGAAAATGACCCTCAACTACCTCAAAACACCTAGCTTAGGTGACAAGATGAAATGATGAAGAGTGTCTGTTTATATGTTTTATGCAAAATTAAAAGGTGAGAGTTTCAAAAATTGAAAGAGTAGGTCACAAAGGTCTTCTAGGAAAATTGATGAGCTCTCAACCAAGGATGACAGTGAAGCATGGAGACATCTTTGTGGTGCACTGGTCTCGTATAGACAAAAAATTGAGAATGCATGCCTTAGTAAACAACAAAGTAGTTGTACTAACATTTCTAATAACTAAAAACTCTTAAAATGCAGGAAAATAATAGAGAATAATAGAAATTAAAGTAATTTAAACTAAGAGGAAAGGAATAAAATACTCATAGATAACTAAGAGATGAAGCCTCCAATAAAAAAATATCTTAAGTACTTGTGCACATAAGACCAAGGAAAAATGTTGGGGTTGTTTATGGATTCACCTTTGTCAAATCCTCACTTTGGTGTTTCCACCTCTATGGACAACTAGATATGATAGAGATAAATGAAATAAACGTAATAGAAGAAGAAATTATATACTAGAATAGTATACTAACTAGATTAAAAGACAATGCAATGAAGAAATAACAGTTGCCCTCCTTTAGAAAAATGAGAATGCCAAAAGGGTGTTGGAAGTGGAATTACTTTGAGAGGGGGGGTGAATCAAAATAATGTATTTAAATTTTTTTTTGACTTGGAATGCAGATTTAAACCCTTTTTGATCTTGAATAAAAGTGTGACTTTATATAGGCAAAGTGAATACTGAATTTTGAATGATTGTTTTCAATGACTTAATCAAATATAACATGAATGCTTAACAACTCAGATCAAAGCATGATGTAAATTGTGCATATAATGCTAAATGAACATCTTTTTGATGCTTTGTTTTACACAAGACACCAAACTCACTTATGGCAGAATTTAACATTCACACATTGAACATGAACAATTGAACTTTGATCTTAAAGACAACTTGGAATTGTGATAATGTATCAGAGCATTGAATGGACTACCTTCACAAATGACTGAAAGAAAAACTTAAACAAGATAAGCACACATCACACAAAAGAGAAACATAGAGCTTTGACGAGTGGAAAACCCTCTTGGGGTGGAAAAACCACTCCAAAATGCCTTACAGGCTTAATTCCAAATTGATTACAACATTTTTTAGAGCACCAACTCTGTAACAATATAGGAGCACCAACTCCACCAAAATTTTGAAGGACCAACTTTAGTAGGAGCACCAACTCCTTTACAGTTCAGGAGCACCAACTCCACTGAAAATTTCTCAATAATCATGCAATCTGTCAAGACCTTATAACTACATTATTTTTGCAATTACAAAATCTCAACAGAGTACATTTAAAAGATATACAATAATTCCCATTATAATCTGTATTGAATGAAACAGTACCAACATAACCTTACTAAAATATATGCTATCTCTATAATAAGAATTAGAGATATAAACACTTTAAGCTCTCTCTTTTACAATTTTTTCAAAGTACAAAAATATCACTATATTAACCCCTTATTCTCTTTTCAACAATACTCTATTATTTCATTTCAATCTCTGGACACCCTCTCATAAACCCTCTCCTTATTTTCTTTTTCAACAAATATTATTTTCAAAACCTCCAACCCAAATAATGGCTTATTGCCATTCTTTTTATACAACAAAAAGAAAATGAAACCCTTGTACCAAAATGTGAGACCTTGAGTTTGGGTTCAAAGTAGTTTCAGATTAGTTATCATTAATGAAAACTTCAAGATCCTTTTTAAAACTAAA
The DNA here is from genome assembly GCA_007258455.2 of Sequoia sempervirens. Classification (NCBI taxonomy): domain Eukaryota; kingdom Viridiplantae; phylum Streptophyta; class Pinopsida; order Cupressales; family Cupressaceae; genus Sequoia; species Sequoia sempervirens. The sequence continues at coordinate 28,492 of VDFB02341501.1, forward strand.
ACCAGAAATGAAGCCAACTGTTCAAAATTGAAACCATACCAACTTCTCTCTTTTTTTTTTACTTTTCCATTCACCAGATTTACCTTTGAAAGAACAAAGCGAAAAAAAAATATTATCTTCTGTTATGGTAGTTCAAACTGCAACCAAATAACCATCGAACTCTCTATTTCCTTCGCTTCCAGCTCATGATTCCACCAACTAACTTGCCATTGTTCACAAACTGCCATACCTAAAAAACCAACTCGAAAACCACCATGATCTTGTTCAACCAATAACTACAATTTCATCATGGCGGCGCTAGGGTTCGGTTGAAATGTGAAATGAAACAATCACTTTTGTTTTTCCCTATCTTCTCTTTCCATCGAAGCCCCAAAACATAATACATAACTTTTGAAATCCATAAGTAAAAATGTAATGATTTTGAGATCCAAGGAACCGACATTATGATGTGCCATATCAAAGTCCACGTGACACATCAAGAACCCAATATAAGTCGACAATCCAAGAAATGAGTATGTTGATAACCACATGCATGGTAAAGACCAAATTCTTCAAATTAAATGATAACAATCGACTGTCAATAAGTCAACAATAGAATAAAATGACATGAGCCCAAAATAAACATTTAAAATCAGCTTAAGTGCTATGTAACATGCACTTCCAAACAACAATGTAATGTATCAATAAATCCAATAATAACCATTTTCAAGTGCAAGGTGAATACACTTTAAAACCAAAAACAATGTGCTATGCCATGAACTTGATAATAATATCATTGATGCCAACTAATGGAGTTCAAAAACACTTTAAAGTGTAACATCCCATACACAAAGTGCAAGTAGTGTAAATAATGTAAAGTGAAGCCCAAGCACAAGAGTGTGCTAAGTAATGATATCAAAATGTTATACCAATGGAGATCACTAACAAATGTAATGACCAATATGCATATCAATGAAACTTGAGTTTGCACAAATGTTTAATCATAGAATTTTGCAAAAGATACGTCATGCCCGAGCACAAATGAGTTAATGAAACAATAACCTTTGCCATGATATAAATGCCATGAAAAAAGATCAATAAAATGTAACCCTGTAATCAAGATGTCTTTTAATTTGCACAAGGATCCAAAAGATCAGTACCATCAAAACTAGATATAAACCAACATCACAATGCTGTCACTGAATAGGATACTGAATGCCAAAACCAAGTATGCCAAAACTGAATATGAACAAGAGTTCCAATATCATGATCAAGAATGCTAAGAATTAGTCAATCTAAATTGTATGCCATCCCTGCTAAATATGTATGTGGCCAATAAAATCAACAACGTAAAGCACTGAATCAAACCAACTGTAATAATGGAGCACAAACTCTTTGAAGCTATATGCTTCACAAGGTTTTATACTTGTAGTTGCTAGAAACTCAAATACAAGAGTTCACATCTCATTTGCACCTTCAGCGAAATGTGCACAAGTACAAATATATATGAAAATGTATACCTCATCAAAAAAAATTCCAAGACATATGCCTAAGTATGTAAGCCACTAACCATGAAGCCAGGATTGCCTAATAAAAAATAAAAGATATCCTATAGAATGCTATCATGAAGTTTCCTAAAAGCTGATCATTGTTAGATCCACTATAAATCAAGAGTATCAAGAACCCACATCAAGATGGATGATGAAATCACCAAGTCATATTCCAACCACACTGAAACATGATGTGTGAACTTGTTAGCTTGTCCTTATCAACATTGAAACATCAAGGCATATAGCATCAACTTTTGACATCAAGGACAAACCACAAAACAACTGAAGCCAACAAAGGGAGAGGTTGTAATCTCCAAGATTGAGAGAAATATGCTTATAATACCAAAGTTTCAATGTAGTATGGCTATACAAGCAAGAAGATGCAATGAAGATGGTGGAATGGAGGCAAAGAAGCTACTATGATAAAGAAACATCAAGAGAGAATGAAGAGCTTGTGAAATTCCTTGTTGTATAGAGAGAGGATTCAAAATGAAGTGTTTTAGGGAGGTTTATGCATGTAGGAGTCATCCCAACATTTCTATGAGCTAACAAAGGCATTACATTCATTGATAGGTGGGAATCATAACTTCAATGACTACTACAATCAAGAATATATTTGGGGCATTCTTGTGGTGCACAAACATCTGTGCATCACACATTCATCCTAGACATAAATATGACTTAACGATGGGAAATAAATGGGCTAAAAAAAAAGGAATAAATTAAAGTTGGATAAAAGGAAGATTGCATTATTGTCTTTAATTTATCTAAAGGGGAGGCTCATGGGATGTGCAATTGTATAGGATGTAATTTACAATAATACATTTTGTCCCTACTTTAGTGAGCATGTGCATTCCAGTAGATATGAGCTAAAGTAGAGAGAAATAGGTTGAAGAGAATATACCCAAGATGAAAAGGACATAGGTCTGTGATGCTATATATAAAATTTTAAAGCTAAGTGAGGACATGAAGAGGACATGGGTCTTTTATCCTACAAAGTTTACTGCCAATTCACCATACACATGTTAGCTACAGATAAACATGTTAGACAAAATAAAAATAAAAAATAGACATGATAAACCTAATCAAATATAAAGATGGCTAGCAAGCCATGTTATGGTAGAGACCATACAACAAGTTGATAGGCACATGGCTATTACAAACTACATTGTAGGACAATCACAAAAATATAAGTCTAGTAAGATTTCCCCTAAGCTAGATGATGAGATCATAAGACACCAAGAATTTTAAGACATATTAAGACATTTTTGGAAAAAATAAGAATAACCTACTATGGTAGCCCCCCCTTAGAATGATATGTGATACATAGAGGAGCACAAGTCATTCTAAGGAGAAGAAAGGTAAAGAGAGGGAGAGAGATGTTGTGTCTTGACATACATAGTGAGATGTATCCATGGAATGCTATTGCATAAGGGATAACACATAGAATCCACAACATTAGAAAAAATAAGAGGTAAATAGATTGAAAGCACAAGAGGATACAAGTATAGTGTAAATTATATGAACTGTCATCACCTCCCAAATAGATTGGAATGAGAAGAAGAGAAAATGAAGACATAAAAATATAGGCCAACACAAAAGATTCCTAAATTCCCTAACACTTTGTGTCATCCCCAATGTGAAAAGAAAATTAATTTACTACAAATAGAAGAATGATGAAACATATAGAAGAAGGTATGATATATTTTCTCTCATATATCCAAGTACCTACAAGGGTATAAAGGGTCCTCTAGGGGAGAGTGGAAACATAAAAAAAAAGTGCAAGGGAACACAAAAAAACACATAAATCTAATCTAAAGATAAAAAGAGGTACTGATCTAGTCAAGCACCTCTAACAAATCATCATGCTTCTAATCTAGATCATCATAAGGGGAGGGAGGATGAGATCATAGAGGGAGGATAGTAAGAGCAGTGCTGAGTGACTTTCCTGCAACAAGATCTAAGGAAGATGCCACATGAATATCCTTATCCAAGATCTCCTATGAGGCTAATATCATCGATCTGACAAAGATGGATGATAGAGTTAAAATATCCTCCAGTGAGTCCCATATTCACTTCTCTAAAGTGGAGTGTAGTGATTGAAAAAAATGACCTTGAGAAATTGGTGTCATTTTCAACCTTTAGAAGAGGGACATTAACAAACTCTGAGGAAGAATAAGACTCCTTTGTTGCAAAAACCAAAAAAACCAAACTAGATCGAGGTAGAGAAGATGAAGAAGAATTTTTACGACTGTCCTTGAAAAGAGGTCATGCTCTAATTTATGCTTAAGAGGAGGACGCAAAACCCTCACATTAGAAGTGGAAAAAAGGGAAGAAGTAGAAGGATTCACAATAGATATGAACTTCATGTGAAGCATATCCATGGTCTAATAAAAAGGAGGAAGATCAAGTAAAGAAGTGATCAAAAGAAGCTCTAAAGAGGGACCGATGAACACTTGCACCCACTTAGGGTAAGGTTCATAAATATCCATCGAGGAAGCTAGAAGAAAAATTGAAGCAATAGAAATAGAAACAAGAACATAAATAAAACCAATATAATTAGAAAAAAGTAGAAAAAAATAAAAAAGGCTCATCCTTGATCTTCTACAAGGTAGCATGCTCTTGGGCCAATGCCCATCAAGGACGCTTATGCTCATGCACAATTTGGTTTTGATGGTTATGAATACCAAGAAAAAAAGCCTTAGAAGATTTTAGGGTCTCTTGCTCCATCGAAGGAGTATATTTTTTAGCTATTATTGATGAAAGAATAAGCTCCTTAGGGGGAACTAGGTGCCATAGAAATAGAGATCCTAGTCTCGATCGTGGCCTCCTTGCCTTTCTCTACTTTGGAAGTAGGTGGAGGAATTGGAGAAGGCCTTGAGGGATGAGATGTAGGAGCAACATGAAAAGAAATAACTCCAATTGCATGCTTCCCCCTTACCATACAAGGTAGGGCAAGGGATCATAAGAAAAAATGGGAGTTGGAAAACTTGAGGCTTAGATTTCACAAATGTGGATGTCTTTCCTTTTGTTGTGCTAGGTATAGTAGAAGGAACAAAGGGAACCATTGGAAGATGTGAAACCTCAGTAGAATATGTTCTATCCATGGGATCATGCTTATTTGTAGCCCTCGAGGAAGAAGGCACAAAAGACAAAACACACTGATGTGCATGCATAGATGCCTTTATAAAAATAACATGAGATGAAGGAAGAAAGAAAACATTAGGGGCCAATACTCTAGTATTATACTTAAAATAATTTCTATAGTATAAATCTCCATGGGGCAGTAAAGGTCCAATTAGAGCAGGCCAAGAATGATCTAACAAAAATTCCCCACGTGACACAAGTGGTTTATACCTAGTGTCATGAATAGTGTGCACTGCATCATCACGAGGGAGCTTCAAACACTTGTGGACCATTGATGTGACCACATTCATGGAAACTAGTCATGGAATGCCCAGTATCCCTCTAAATAGGTTAGATTTAGGAATCATAAAAATTGGAACATCAATAGACTTAGGTACAACCAAGACCATCAAAGAAATAGAACTGATAGGTGATATAGAAAGGCCATCATGATTGCGGATTGTAGCCTTCAACTCATATTTCTCTTTACAAAAACTATTAATAAAGAGTGTCTCCTCTATGATAACATTAACCCTACTAGTAGGGTCAACCATAAAACCAATTACAATATTACCATTGACCTATGTGGGGATGTAAAGAGGAGAGTTCTCCCTATTAAGGGGGAAGTCATGTGGTGTGAAAGTTATGTTAGGAACCTATCTCAAAGGTGTATAGAAAAGATGCAGAAATGCCTATTGGGGGATCAAGATCAGCTATCTCTTCAAATGTATGGACAAGTATGGTATAGACTCGACACAGGATTGCCCCTATGGAGGGAAAGTTCACCTATCCTAGGGGGTGTACAAACGAAGGATTGGGAGACTTAGACAAAATTTCCTATACTATGGATAGGATCACCTATTCTGGAAATAGGTGGATGTAGGGTTTCCTATCTAAGAGACCCCCCCAGCTAATTCGCCCTTGACAAAAAGAAAGTTTTCCTATTGGGATGATCAGACTAGACTCTGATATAGATTCACCCTTTCCAGGGCAGGATCGCCTGTCCACAATGAAAGTTTTCCCTTGTAAGAAGAAAACTCACCACTGAGGCTAGGGGAAAAATATGGAAAAGGATGCAAACAACACAAAACAAGCAATGGGCTGGGACTGACTCAGACCAATGACAAGTACTGTTATATCACAAGAAGACATGCTAGACAACACAAGCCTAAAATTAGTAATAAGGGAATACAAAATTTATGTAGGACCGCCACCTTGAGGGGACACCTCAAGGTTAATACTCCATGATACCGAGGTGGTTCTCTGGATCACCCTTTCTCACGAAGGTGGATAGATAGAGATTCAGTGGCACAGGGTCATCAATAGACGCCACATACTCACCTTCACTCTCTCACTCAGGAACTATCATAGTTCACCACGAGGATTTCTATCTCAACCTAAGGGAGTATGTGGTGAGTAACTTTGGGGTACAATCCATATCCCCTGCACTACACCAAGCTACAGATAAACACGGGTATTAAAATAGGCTACACAAGCTCTCTAGGGAGTCCTTGATACACCAGGAGGGTGTGTGAGGTACAACCGTGAACACCAGCCCATCACAAGCATGGATCAGGAGCCCCAACAAGGCACTAGAAACTCGAACCAACCTTGCATGTCTTATCTAGGTATCGCCCTAGCTTTGATGCTTCGCTAGACATGACATGACCAAATTGGGGTACAACTTTAGCTCTGCCCCGTTTATATACCCTGCCATTAACACATGGTTAAGATTGTCCCCCAAGTGATGAAATCCAAGGAAGGTATCACTAAAGGGCAAGAAGTACTAGATGTTTATGATCCCCAGGCTTGTACATAGTGCAAGGGGAGTGCATCCGTGTACTAACACTCCCTAGGTGGAATCAATTAGACTAGAACAAGTTGGGATTTTTGATCACCCAGGCTCACCGTATGGTTCAAGGGTAGAGCATACATCAACAACATGCTCCCAAACATAGAAAACAAGATTAATTGACCCTTTAATTAAATCTATGTGTGCCTAACTAGTATGCAAAACAACACACAAATCTAAGGGGCTTTGATCGCTCGTCTTGCAACATATGAGTTAGTAATTTTGACCTCTGATCTTGGGCATATGATAAGCTGCACAAACATTAGTAAAAAATCACAAGAACAAATGAACAAGTCAGCTGATTAGTACCCAAATCTGAAACCAAATGAAGGCTTAAATTGAATTTTTTTACATTTTGGATTACCTCAGAATCGCCCCTGTGTAGAGCAAATTCACCTTTCTCTTAGATGCAAGATTTCCTTTCTTCCAGGTGGGTGGGATCGTAATTGCTTGTTGAGTGAAGAGGTCTATGTGCGTCCACTATTGTGACTTGATTAGGATTGTTGTTTCCTTCAACAAGTTCACCCATTAACTTGTCTTGAGCATATTCACCTCTAAAAATACTTTTTTGGATTAGTGGTCACAAGTTTTCCCCTCTAAAGGAAGGGTGTACATGTGTGTTCACCTGTGTATGCACAAAATCACCCCTATGTCAGGTGGATTTTCCCATAGGGGGTGGATTCACCCCTGTGTGTGAAACCCAAACTTGTAAAATGTGAAACAACACAAAAACGTGAAAATAGACCCATGATGGGGGTCCCATCGGGCATGCAAGAAATGTGTGCCATGTTTTTAATCTACTTAAAATGCAAGAAAATCAAGCAAAAGACTAAAAAAATGAAAAAAAACTCAAGATAGGGCAATAAGGAGCTCAAACTAGCATAGAAAACCTCCTATTGTGTAGATGTGCTCGCGATGTGCAATGGGTTGTGTGCTCACTCAAAATTTTGGCAGCGTAACAACACTCTAGTGAAAAATGGGTGAGAGATGAAAAATGGCTAAGTATTGGATATATAGATTTTGGAGGATAATGGATGAATGGTTAGGATTGATTCTTGGAAGAGGATCAAGGGTTGAGATCAAGAGTATACCAAAGGAATTAAAAATTCATTTTTAATATGCATGGAAAGGATAAAAATAATTTAATATTCCTTGGGGGATGAGAGAGGAATTAAAAATTCCTCAAAAGGACCTTGGGAAGAAAAAAAGGAATTAAAAATTCCTTGGGGGATGGGGAGAGTTGAGCAAGGGGTACACTGCTGTATTTGGGTCCAATTTCTGATGAACATTTGTTGAAATTTCGACAAACGATTGTCAGAATACCAACGAAACACTAAACTGATTTTCGTTGTAAAGTTTTCGTTGCTTTCCCAACAGACTTTAAAACATCGAAATAGTGACCTAACTTCGTCGGTTGTCACATCAAAAAAGGGATCATGTGTTCGTCAAAATTTTGAAGAAATTTTTGTCAATCTAGCGACGAACAATAGCAACAAAAGTTTCGACAAAGGTATAGATATTTCGTTGGAATATTTTGTTGTTTCTTCGGTTGCTTTCGTTGAAATTTTGATGATTAGACATTCTTGAATTTTGTTGGAGGTACAACAATTGCATAAGATGCTTTTGTATTTCATTGGCGGAGTTCATCGAAGGTTCAATGAAACTGTGCAATTTTTTTTTTTAAAAGTATTTAGGTGATTCTACATATAGGGACACTTGACTTAAGGTGCTCAAGTGTAATCATTTCTAATGAATCATTGAGTGACACTAGATAAGTTTCACCACTATTTAGTCAAGGTCATCTCAATCTTAGTTAGATTGAGTTAATTCAATCCCTGATTTGGAGTGACTAAGAGTTAATTTATGGCCTCTTAGACATGTCACTCTCTTGAGTTATGTGCATCCAAGAGGTCTATTTGGTGGATGGTTTTGTCTATTGATTTCCTCTATTTTGGAATTGCTTTTATTCGCGTATATTGCACCATTTTTTTTGTGGTTGCAACTATTGAAACTTTTCTTATTCACTTATATCTAAGCTTGCATGATTGGATTCCTATGAAATATTACAAGGTGGAACTTTATGCCACATGTAATTTATAATATGACATCATGTAAGATCATCTAATGCTATGTAAGATGTGTAAGAATTTTTTACACAATTGAGTGCATGTAAGAGGGAGTTATAAATAGAACTAGAAAATTCATGGATGATTTTTGATCAACCTATTATGCATAAGAGTTTCTACATCATAGATCATCATGTTAGGTGAGCTTTGGAATAGGGTATGGACATCCATCATAACATAATGGAAGGGGTATTTTTGTCAAATATTATAGTTGGAAATGCTCTAGTAGACATGTATTCAAAATGTGGAAGTATAGATAAGGCACTTGAACTATTTGATGGAATGGCTCAAAGAGATGTCATCTCTTGGAATGTAATGATTGTAGGATATGCTAATGATGTTTCAATAACTTTGGGTGTTTATCTTCTCCCCATCAATTTGTATGCAATTGACATGTGGTTACTTTTGTTATCTCTTATGTGAATAAACAACTATTTTGCATGTGTATACTTCAAAAGAAAATAATGATAAAATACCAAGTTTCAAAGTTATTACACAAGGGTTCCAAATGATAATAATAATGGTGGTTGTATTTGAGAAGGCATTAGGGAAGAAATTTCCTCTAAAATTTGTTGATAAACCTAAAGATTTTGAAATTCTGTATGCATTTATAGAGAAGGTTGAGAAGGAATTGAAGTGGGAAAGCATTACATGGAAGATCTATTTATTTAGTGGCCATTGGAATGCTAACTTCCCTAATATATGACCTCAACATGTCATAGTCTATTATTACTACAATTATCACCCTTGTAGTCTTTGATTTCATAGATGCTCATCCCTCCCTTGAGAAGGTTTCTTATACTCTTTTAGCATTCTTCTCAAGTATGTTTATCATAGTAAATGGATTCAACAAGACTAACTTACTAGGTACACTATAGAATGTTGTTGAGCCTCATAAATAAATTGGTTGCACACTTGGGTTAATGCCTATGTTGGTGACCATACAAGTCATTTTTTTTTTGCAACTAAGGTTAGAAAATGGATTTGGTTTCCAAATTTAAGGGAGACAAAATTGAATCAAATAAAGTCTAATTTTACTTATTATTGTATTTTCAAGAATCAATTATAAATCAATAACAGATTGAAAAGCTATATACTCTCTCTTTTGTAAGAGGATGGAATTTTGGGATAGAAAACTTTTGGGTTTTTTCACATTGTACAACAACAAAAGAGTGAATTTTCTCTCTTCATCATATAACAAAAGATATACTAGGAAAAATACATAACTGATGTTGTGATCTAGCTAAAGATGCTTGGATGAGATATAAAGCTTCCTAATGGTTATAATTCAGGAGTTAATGCACAATAACATGGCATTCAGAAAAAGGAGCAGACAAGGTTTGTTGACCAAATCACTGCAACCAAATATTTACAACTAAACAAAAATGGAGGATGACAAGAATTCGAGTTTATTGCTTTTATCCAGAAATTAATTTCTATGAAGCATATAAAGTAGATTACAAAAAATGCATAAAACCCAGAAAGAGTATGTATTAAGCACTTGAGTTACCCCCTTGCTGCATATCCTATTATGAATTGCCTAAAGTACTTGGATCTTATACAATTTTATGTGTATCTTTAGTTATTATAAGTCACAAATAAATTCTTTATTAACTAATCAGACAAATTTTCTACCTTTGTTTGTACTTTAGAATTGATAAGTTTTTCAAAAAAATAAATGATCTACATACCTATAACCTCACAATGCTACTTTTTTGTTCATGGTCCAAAGAATGGAAGACAATATACTCATCAATTTGATTTATGAACTCAGGTCAGAAGGTGGCTTGTGCTGCTTCTATGACTCTCTTCTTCATATTTTCATAAGTTTCCTCTTTTTAGCCAACTTCATCATCAAGAGCACTTAGAATATATAGGGAACCAACATTAGAAGTCATAATAATGACATTGTTGGCGAAGATGACAATTCAACCTTGCGTGTCAGTGACCCTTCCATCATCTAAAATCTAAAGGAAAATGTTAAAAACATTTATATGTGCTTTCTCAATTTCATCAAACAAAATTACTAGATAAAGCCCTTGGTGTTTTGGTGAAGGATAAGATATAGAAGGAAGTGTATGTTGTTTTTAATGATTTACGTATGAAATATGTTTACCCTTAGTAAACAAAGATTAATGACTGAGATTGAAGCATTATGACAGTGTGCTAGTTATGGTTGTGGCTTAACAAGGGCAGATTTTGGTAAGGAAGATAGTAAGTTGAATGAATGTAAGTAGATAAATTTTTGCATTCCTGCAGATGCTAAAAAATTTCATGGTTAAGTGGAAACCTCCCATCAACAACAAGATCCAAATATCTATGTATCTATCTCAATTGAGCCTCTAAACCCTTCAGAACTGTCAATTTTTCCACTAACTTGTTATGCACAAAAAGTCAAATTTTAGAGTTATGTCACCACTATAAACAAAAGAAACAGAGCTTTGAAACCAAATCCACACACAACACAATGTGGTATTCATACAAATCCATACAAACAAACTAAAATAAAAACATTGGAATGGAAACAACTTGAATTTATGATGTAGAGCATGGGTTCAGTTTACTCAACTGGAGGCACATTTCACAATAATGGGTTCTTCATGTAAAACATCTGTACGAGATTAAAATAGTAAAGAGATTGATGAAAGATAGAGGAATTAAAAAGATAATTGGATGTATTTGGATTGCGCTTCTCTTTGTTTGGAGAATAGTTTAATATTCTCTACTTAACAGGGCCAACCACGTGATGGTGGAAGCTCATTTTCCCCCTCCCACTCCTCATGTCACTCTGAATTCTCCATACCTGATCATATAACATTAATCATTCATTCATCCATTAATAACATATAAAATTCATTCATTCATCCATTAATAACATATAACATTCATTCATTAACATATTCACATTCATTCATTCATCCATTAATAACATATAACATTCATTCATTTAGTTTTTACATATTATCAAAAATATGGTTGTCATAATATGATTACAATCACTTCTTTTTTGCTTCTTTTTTGAAGCTAAAAAATGCTGAAGTGGAGCATCATTTTCTAAATCATCTATCCCCCCTTCAGTTGTTCTTCCCTCTGCTTGTGATCTTAATGTATGCCTAGTCATGTACTGATCATGACGTGGAGGTTGTTGCAAGAGGGGGTCTAATGCAATAACAAATAAATGTTAAATTGATATGTTTTGTTATTATTGTTACAAGTATTTTATTAATTAAAAGAACATTAGAGTGGTGCTCTTTACTTTATGGGGCAACATCATGTTCCTGATCTTGTCTTATAGCCTCATCTTCAACATGTTGAACCCCTCTAAATCTTGATCTGGATTTGAAACACAAAAGGCTACATTAATGAATACACCAATTGCAATTAAATATGTTTAAAAGAACATTAGAGTGGTCCTCTTTACCTGATGGGGCCACATCATGTTCCTAATTTTCTCTAGCCTGATCATGCTCTACATGCTCTAAAGTTGGAACATGAAAGGTTACATTAATTAATACACCAATTGCAATTAAAGATGTTTAATTGTATTAATCCATACTACATTTTGTATAGCACATGAATACACCTAGTACCAGGATGCACACCATGACCTTCATTTGTAGGTTGTGCTCCACCCTCACTAGGCTGCATTCCAATGTCATATGCAGTATTATCATTGTTTGTTTATTTAAAACAAATAGGCACATAATTACTTTATGGTGGAAATTAATATTGAATAGATTGCACAAGTATTCAATTTTAAATAAACTTTATTGAGTTTATTTACCTGCGTGTCAGATATAGTAGAAGATTGTGTTTTCCCAGTCAAGACTCTTAGGTGTTCAACCATGACTTCATAGCCATGCTGGAAGGAAATCTCCATTTCCTCTTCCGTGGGCACTTTTTGGAATTTAGAGCCCTTCATTTTTGCATAAGAACATGAATTTTGCTTCTATGGTGTGATAAAACCAAAATTGTATCCAATTTATTATTTGGATGCAATATTTCATTTATTCATACTTACAATTCATGCGACTAATTTCATATAACCACCAGAGCCAAGTTTGTGTTGCCTGTGTTTTTCTAGTCTTTCCTTTGTTTCCTTCGATGTGTCGGGCAACCTATGAAAAGTTTGAAATATGTTAGATTATGTAAAAAGAAAGAGTAATCAGTATATAATTACATTTTTGATAGTATCACATACCTTCCTTGGCCCAGTGGTGTCTTTCCTTTTTTCTTTTCAGCCTTCTCCTTTCCATCTGACACTAGGTCCTTCCACTCCCTCTCCGGAATCATGGGGGGATGCTCGTACTTTTTTTTCTTCTCTAAATGTGACCTATAGTGGTCCCTCACATACTTTAGCTATGTACCAGCTTTCTTAAGGACCTTGGTTTAGTTGAATATTTTATCACCAAACAACACAACTAAAAGGTTAATGAGCTCATCCTTTAAATCTTGATTTTGGGAATTCCATCATGTATGTATGGTGGGCCCGAAGAGCTCCAATGTTATATCACATAGATGTTTATAAAAAACATCATTTCCTGCAAAATGATCATGGGATCATTAGTCTAAAAAGAGTGATCAATAAGTAAATTTCAATTGGATTATATATAATAATAATTAAAACATTTTAAATTACCTGGGACCTTCTCTATCTTTATGGGAACGAAATCCTCGGTCACCACAAATGTGACCGACAATGTTCCCGTACTCGTAATATGGGAAGATCTAGGAAATGCTACTAAAACATCACCACTACTAGTGGTCGCTGCATCACTAGTACTACCCGATGCCTGCATGTTGTGTTGCTGACATTTCAGTCGACAATATAGGCACAAATGATGGGGTCAGATCATGTGATGTATGTGTAGGAAGATCAAGATGGACACTTGTACCAACCCCTACTCCACAGGAAACACCTACAATACCTTGATCATGGGTAGTAGCATCATGAGGATGCAAAAAGTCCTGTAAAAACAACACATATTTAGTTCATGACATAAAAGAGTACAAATTATAAAACCATGAATGAACTTATGTTATAATTAAAGAACTCATGACAACTTACTTGCAAGTTTTGTACTCTCTCAATCAATATTTTAACCCTCTCTCTTATCTCATCTGTTTGAGGCACTATGAATAACAATTGAAGGATTTCTTCATTGCATTTTTTTTGTGTCTTCCTTATCATATCAAGAGGGTTTGTTGAATATGTGATGTCATCATCCAATAATAGTGACTGAACCTTGACCCTATGGATGCTCTCCTCTACTGTTGGTGCCTTTCCTCGATCAGTTGACTGTAACAAGAATATTATAAACATTTTCGAAATTAACCCAATAAAATTATGAAAAAAACATAATAATAAAACATTTTTCTTGAATCTAATTTGTACAATTACAATGAGGTAAACCTATTAGGTAGAAGCACCTAAAGATGCATTGTGATCTATGGTCTGGGTTAGAGCCTTCCTCGTATGATCAATGTCCCGCTATGACAAAAATTAAATATAAAAAAACATTACCGAAATGAAACCAATAGACTTACGAAAAAAAACATAATAATAAAATGGTATATTGGAGTCATTAGTTGGAGGTTGGGTAAAATGGTATATAGTATGTACCACCCCCATAGTAACTGTGTTTGTATCTAAGCAATTCAAATTGTAATCAATTAGTAACTCTTCCCCTACAGTTATTGATTTTATCGCACATACGAATACACAGTTTCCCTCACACGCCTCGAATATGCAATTGGGTTGCTTATTTGTTGACCCAGGTTGTGTACTATTTATAAACCCTACAATATTCCTTGATGCTTTTGGCCTTCTGTCAATGTACATAGCCACTCCTTTATTTTGATCCCGATCTTTTAGCTATATATAATTTACTAACAATGCATACCTACACATACTTCATGTATATCGAACCAGTTGCATCCAATCATTGTAACTGTAACAGGGTTCGACATACTCCATCAATTCAGTAACTTTTTCATAATAGACCTTTATGCCATCCATGCAAAATAGGCCCAAACCATGTAATGACGACGGTGCTATGCGATATATCCTCTCGTTGACACAAAAATTAGTGTTTATTGGAGGAAGTTCCTTGGGTACCCATTTTTTCCATAGATGTTTGTACCTCAAGGGCACCTCGATGTCGCCTATGCTCTCATCATTATAAGAACATGACCCCCCTTCAGCAAGAAAAAATTCCATGCATTTACAAACTTTTCTTCTAATCTTTTGACCTCTAGTTGATCTCCCTCTTTTAGACCCACTACATGTCTCACTTTCCTCTTCTCCTCTTGAATTTTCCTCGCTCAAGGACGACAGATTTGAAAAATACCTATTTGGTGGTGCCTACACTCATAAGGATGTTGGATGAAGTTCTTTCATGGTGATGTGATCTCAAGGTGGCATTATGATTAATCTATCATTTCATCACTAAAACACTAATAGACATAATTCAGGTGCACGTGTGAGGTGGTACAGTTGTCCACTGATAAAATACATATGTCTAATTGGTTAACGGGGAGGGAGTGTGTACTAGGACTGGTTAAGTCATCATAAGTTTATGCTGTGGCAATAAAAATTGTTTAAGTCATCTTAAATCTTCCTATGTCTAATTGCTAGGAGACTTTTGATATGTTTTAAGGTAGGATGAGTGGTTGCATCAATGTTCTATTTCTCTATGCCATTAGCATGAGACCACATTTCTTTGAGGCATTCCATCACCATGACCACATTTCTTTGAGGAATTTTTTCAAATAGTTCACTGCCCTATATATGGCTTGTCATGGCATTCCATCACCATTGAGGCATTTTTTCAAACAGTTCATTGCCTTGTTTATACTATTACTTACTATTATGCTTAGAATTTTTTTTTCCAAGAATCCATAGCTTGTTTGAAAGAACTTGTTTTAGGATTTTATCCATAGCATTAAGGCAGTGAATTGTTTGATAAAATGATTTGGTAGTCATGTATGAAAAATGTCGTAGCATAGCAAGGCAATGAACTGTTTAAAAAAATGCCTCAAAGAAATGTAGTCTCATGAAGATGGAATGCCATGACAATCCATAGCCATAGGCATTCGTCATGGCATTCGATCACCATGAGACCATAATTCATTGAGGAATTTTTCCAAATAGTTCACTTCCTTGTCTGTGCTATTGCTATTATGCTTTGATAGATTTTTTCCCATAGCTTGTTCAAAAGCACTTGTTTTAGGCTTTTAGCCCATAGTAGCAAGGCAGTGAACTATTTGATAAAATTATTTGGTAGACATGTATGAAAAATTTCGTAGCATAGACAAGGCGGTGAACTATGATTCTCACTTGCAAACAACATACATGCATTCCAACTTGTGATTCTCACAAGCAAACAACATAGTCACCAATAATGGAGTTGCAAAGTGATTGAAAGCACTGAGTTATGCTTTGTCCCACTGGAATTGAAGACAATTATACAAAATACAATGACAAAGAGTAATTGGTGTGATTATTTGAACTTATATTTTTGTGTGTTAGGTTTATTTTATCAACCCTATTTCATTTCTAGATTTTTGTGTTTGTGGTTTCCCAAGTTTTATGGGTGTTTGAAGTAGATATACTTTGTAGTTGTACACTTAATTTTTTGGTTGTTTTTTTTTTTTTGAGTGGTATTTAGTGGTTGTGTCCTAATATTCATCATCATTTCCCAACTCTTTTTGTCTATTAGAAGGGTGGTTATGAGTTAATAACTTGGATATCATGATTAGCCATGTATAAATTTGATGGACAAAGCAACAAATGGACATAAAACAAGTAATGTTGGTAGAAAATTTAGAGTGGTAGAAAATAAGGGAACCAACATTGTAAGTGATATAAAATCTTACATAAAACCAAACTTAGATATGGTTGAAGTTGTTAAGAAAGAAGTGGTTAAGAAGATTGATGCCTTCATTATTTGTATGGTCTTGATTTCCTCTCTTTGAGGATTTTTTTTGATGAGTGGATTGTCAATATGTGGGGGAAAATTTATGGGAATCTATGTTTCTTTCTATAGAATGATACATGAAGATTTATTCACTTTCTTCTTCAAAAATCATGGTATGCAATCAAGAGTTTTAAAAGAAAGAGTTTTAGAATATGGGAAATTTTGTTTTTAGGTCCATCTTTGAACCCTTGATTCTACCATATGTAATGCTTTAGCCAATTATATGTTAAGGTGGTTATAATTTTAAAATATCTTTACTTGGATGTGAACTTTTATCCCTCAAGTCCTCAAATCTTTGGGTAATGTGTTGAAAGTGGAAGAAACAAGGTCTACTCTTCCCCATCTTAACTCTATGGTTTTTATATCTCTCAAATATGATGAGTGCATTCTACATATTTTGTGCTTTCAATTGAGTGATAATAAAAATAAACATGATATTGAAGTTTTGAGAGGTTTGAATGCTTGTTTTCTATATAAAATGGATGGTCATCAAAGAAGGCATGGCCCAAAAATTCTTAAGAATATTAATAGACTTGTAGCTAATAGAATTTCATCCTTGATTGTGTAGGAAATAATAAAATAGACAGTAGAAAAATTTATGAGAATGAAGTTGATGCTTTAGATGAGATTATTGAAAAATTGGAGGACTCTCATTCTAGTGAGGCATATGTTGGTATCCTTGCATATATGCCTTTTGTCAACAATGATCTTGCTCTTCTTGTTTTTTTTCAAGGATAATTCTAGGTAATAAAAAAAATGCCCAAGATCTTTCCCTAGAAAGATTGAAAGAGTTTAAGTTGTTAGTTAGTTTGGCTACACCTCCCATTGCTCCCCAAGCTCTACAAAACATTGAGTCTATGATTTCCAAAGACCTTTCCCATACAATTTTCATGAGTAAATCTAAGAGTAAAGATTCATTTTTATTAATTATCTATTCCAAGATGAAGCTACTATCTATGGATATTTTGTCCCTAGGCCAAGTCTTGATGTGGATGGATGAAAAAAGAGAAAGAAAACCGACTCATGTGTTAATAATCACAAGAGTGGAAAAAATGTAGAGGAAAAATAACCCAAATATTTTGATAGGTTTTACTATAAATGAAAATAGGATGCACCAATTGGAATGTTAGAGTTTGGAATCTTCTAGAAAGAATGCATTGTAATATCCTATTACAATAATAGGCTTAAAATGAATTTCTTTCTCTTTCAAGAAACTAAAGCTATGAGATTTGAGCTAGAATGTACTCTTAATCTTTTTTGGAGAGAGTTTAACTTTTTTCACTAATCATATTTGGGGAAAGGTGGTTCAACTATTCTAGCTGGGCTAGTATGGGCTCCCATTATTTGTGATTCTATGTGTTCTCCTTGCAATAGGGTAGCTTGTGTGATTGTGAAAAAGGATGATGTCTAGTTTGGGGCCCAAATCTCGTAGCATAGACAAGGCGGTGAATTGTGATTCTCACTTGCAAACAACAAACATGCATTCCAACTTGTGCTTCTCACAAGCAAACAATAGAGTCACCAATAATGGAGTTTCAAAGTTTGAAAGCACTGAGTTATGGTTTGTCCCACCGACATTGAAGACAAATATACAAAATACAATCACAAAGAGTAATATTCACAAACCAAATCAAATCAAAAATCCTATATCACTCTGATTCATAAATTTTAGATTAAATATATGGACCATTTTGGTGACAAACGAGATGTAGAGGCCTTCACAGCAAAACAAATCACAAAAATTCCAATTTTTGTAGCCAAGCAAGCTCGATCCGTGGGCTTCCTGCAACCTTTCCTCTGCTGGTGTGCGACTCACTTCTCCAATTTGATGACCTAGGTTTTTAGATTATGTCAATTAAAATGAAAATTGTGGTGCCATGCTAAATTTTACATAATAAATTATATATAATTAATATAATATTAGCTAAATTTATAATATTAATATAATATTATAATTATTATAATATATATTAATATAATATATAATATTATAATATTATAATATTAATATAATATATAATATTATAATATTATATATTAATATAATATTATATATTAATATAATATTATAATATTAATATAATATTAATATAATATTAATATAATATTAATATATAATATATATATATATAATATACATTATAATATTATATTATAATATTATAATATTATAATATTATAATATTATAATATTATAATACATTACACATAATATATTATTAACACAATATAATATATTATAATATTAATATAATATTATAATTATTATAATTATTATAATATACTACATATATTATTCTCTATATCTCCCACTATCTATGTCACTCCCTCTTCCCCCCTCTGTATATTGAGCTATCTCTCCCTCTCCCCCCTTTCTCTCTCCTCCTCTTCAACTTATCTCTCCCTCTCCCCCCCTCTTCTCTATCTCTCCTCTACCTATCAATATCCATTTCTCTCCCTCCCCCTCTCAGCTATCTCCCCCTCTCTATCTCTCACAATCTCTCCCTCCCTATCCCCCCTATCCATTGACTCTCTATCTCCACCTCTGTTCCTTTCTCTTCCCATATATCTCCATCTCTCTTTATTTTCCCATATATCTCCATCTCTCTTTCTCTTCCCATATATCTCTATCTCTCTCTCTCTCTCTCACAATCCCCCTCTATCTCTCTATATCACCCCCTTTCTATGTCTCTCCCTCTCCCTCTATATATTTTGAGCTATCTCTCCCTCTCTCCCCTATCTTCTTCTCTCTCTCCCTTTCTACATATCGCTATCCCTCTCGCCCTCTTCTTTCTCTCCCTTTTCTACCTATCTATCTCCATCTCTTCTCTCTCTTCCTCTTAAACCTATCTCTCCCTCTCCTCCCTTCTTCTCTATGTATCCTCCTCTACCTATCAATATCCTTTTCTCTCCCTCCCCCTCTCAGCTATCTCCCCCTCTCTATCTCTCACCATCTCTCCCTCCCTATCCCCCTATCCATCAACTCTCTATCTCCACCTCTCTTCCTTTCTCTTCCCATATATCTCCATCTCTCTTTCTCTTCCCATATATCTCTATCTCTCTATCTCTCACCATCCCCCTCTATCTCTCTATATCACCCCCTCTCTATTTCTCTCCCTCTCCCTCTATATATATTGAGATATCTCTCCCTCTCTCCCCTATCTTCTTCTCTCTCTCCCTTTCTACATATCGCTCTCCCTCTCCCCCTCTTCTCTCTCTCCCTTTTCTACCTATCTATCTCCATCTCTTCTCTCTCTTCCTCTTCAACCTATCTCTCTATTGTCAAGCCTTCTAAAAATAGTGTTTTATTAAACTATAAGTAGATTATTGTCACTACTCTTCATTCCACATGAAATTCCAAATGTAGCAATTGCTTTGTTGCTTTTGTCAAGTTTCATTAACCAAGCTATTTAGTGGGTTGAATAAAGTTGTGTTATGACCCTTGGTATATTTAAAATAATTAGACAATACTAGGGAGATCAGGAAGGGGAGAAAACTAAACTCCTTCAAAATAGGGGTAGTTGTGGATTTGTTTGTTTTCTTTGTATACTATATACTTTCTCTAGGATAAATAAGTCACTGTAGAAATGAAAGATGTTTGATTATCTGCCTAATACTGTTTTGTGTTTTTGAAATGGAAGAGATCTACAACTCTATAGAAATTTCTATATGCTAATGGTACAATTATTAGACTATTTAGATCATTTTCTTAGTTGTGTATCCTAACTAATATAGAGTAAGATTTTTCATTTTAATTGACTACTACATAATAGTTTATGTGTTGAAAGAATTGTTTCCATTCTTTGTAGTTTTTACATTGGAATACAAATCATATTTAATTTCACGCCAATATACGTCTTTCATAAACCATATTTGTTTAATATCTTAAAAGATGTTAGTTAAATTGGAAAATTTGTTTTAGTTAATTACTAAATTTGATCTAAAACTGTTCAACACTTTAGATATATTCAATTAGTTATATATAGTTAAATTGAAGCTGTCATTTGAGTCAATAATTAAATAACACAATAATCAATTAAAGCAAGGGACATAATTTTGGATGTGTTTGAATTTAATAAATTAAAAATTAAAATAGACATAAATTACTTGAAATAAGTGCTTCATAACCCATCTAATCAAATCATAACCTATCAAAAAGGCAATAGGAATTTTCTAAAGAAAAAAACACTTGACCTAATCATAAGTGTATCACCTTCACAAAAAGGAGTGATCCACCTTAGCAATAGCAACTACCCCATCCAAAATTTTCTCACATTACACAAAGCCACAATGTTCCTCCAAGATAAGCCAATCAAATCCAACCTTATGTGTCCTAGTAATCAAATTGGAGATGATCCTAAAAATGACATTGTGAAGGGTGATTGGTCTAAAAAATCTAAATGACTTTGCAATTATTTGAGTAGTACGATTAATGTGTCATCTTTCATGAAATTTCCCAAAACACTATTCATTATGATCATATGGAAATTTCTAGGAGAACTAAAATAGTTGTAACATCATGAATTAAAATTAAACATTAAAAAGTACATCATGAATTAATTATGTAATGGCATAAAAATTAAAAACATCATGAATTAATTATGTAACCACATAAGTCAAATATAATTCTATCAAGAAATGAATATCAAATAGATAATACAATCACATAACTCATACATTTTAATGTCATTGATCTTCTTCTTCATCCAACTCTTTGTCTGTATCATCCGATCTAGATTCGACGTTGTAAGGATTGGTCATATCATCATCATCATTGATATCAGTTTCGATAATGTGATCATCCACACGGATATCATCTTCATGAACATTAACTCCTACATCATCATGATATAGTTCCCCCTCTTTGACATCTTTGTCAGGCACATCATCAACTAACTGTTGATCCTGATCATCATCTACATCATCTTCTAGTTCTTCGGTATCTTCTTCTTCCACCACATTATACTTTACCGACCTTCCTCTTAGATCATGTCTAACAACAAATGACCAACCTAGTTTACCTAGAACTTCTAAGTAAAATACCTGCTCACATTGGCTTGGAAGAACATAGGGCTCATTTCCAGCTCACTCAATTGACCTTGTATTAATCATGGTAAATCCATTATCATGTTCAATAAAAATTCCCTCGGGATCATTTTCATTCAATCGTAGCCTGTATCATAGGATGACGAACATAACTAATTTGAAGGACTTAAAGTCACACTCAAGTATATCATCCAAAATCCCATAGTATCAATTTTCTGAGACTTCTGGATGTATTTCACTTCTAGATGAAACATTAGTCACCTGAAAGACTGCAGTTATCCCAAAATCACAAGTTTTCTTCATGTCATCCAACTTTTTGATTCGAAATTTATGACCATTGCACCACATAGTGTTGTGGTGTTTCACCTGCAATATGTCAAACATGAAAATATTATTGCAATATCGTTAGTTGATAAACATATTTATTCTTGGCCGAATGCATGCAAAGAAAAAAATCTCAACATATATATACATCAATATAATTTAAAATAATTAAATAATATGGGTGATTAATATATTTATATGTACCTGTTTATCTCTTAAACCATATGCCAAATCAATTTCCCTTGGTGTAACATTGGAATCTCCATTACGATGAGCTTCTTTAACCAATGAAGCCACACCTTCCCATGTTAATGCACAACCAAATTGTTGACATCGTTCAATCCATATTGTCATCCAATCAAGATTGTTTGCAATGTAAAAATGTAGTGCATCCCACTCTCGACCAACTGTATAAAAAAAATTGAAATTCACAAATGATGTATAATTAGTGGTGCAGGAGCACCTATACCTCATTCTCAACTTGTGATTATTTGAAGGTGGATAGATGGTAAATAGGTAGAGTGATTATTTTGGATGTTTTTATCTTGAGTAAGGTCAATTAAGACCATTAGACATGTTCTAGGTGAATTTTTGAGTTATGAGATTGAGCCTTGCACTAAAGAGTTTTGTAGCCCTTTTAAGGCAAATTAGAGAATTTACATGTAAAAGGGTGTAAGGTTAGTGTCATGTCAATAATAAGTCTATTATCAAGCCATTAGCATGGTCTTAGAGGTTTCCTAGGAGTTTCAATACATTTGAAAGTTCAAAAAATTAAAACATTTCAATAGTGATGTTAACAACTTTGAAATTAGTGTGTTTTATGTTTCTTGTGATCATAAAAGATTAAAAATTCAGTTGTAGAGGTGGTTGTTTGGTAGTTGAGGTGTAAATGCATTTAAAATGAATAAATTGATCATTGTAAACCCTCATAGGATGAGAAATAAAGAAGGTATAGTTGTTTTCCTCAAGAGTTTTGTGAAGAAAAGCATGTGAAATGAGAGGTTCAAGCCTAGGTTTCAACAAAATATGTATGGGAGATCTAATTTTATGAATTTTTACTCATATTCAGACCTAATGGGTTGTTTTTGAGTTGGTTTTGAGGTATGGGAGATTGTGGAAGTATGAGATTGAATAAACCCTCATGATTTTGGCCTAAAACAAGGGTTTTTGGGTTTGGCAAGAATCTGGTTGTACAAGTGGAATATTTTTGTGGATTTGGAGGTTTAGAGGCATATAAATTTCTGCCCCAAGATTTCATGGGCATATGACAAGTTTAAAGACTAGTTGCTTTATAAAATAGGCCTAATCAACCTAATCAGCCTAATCAACACAACCTAGAAAGGGTGAGTTTAGTGATTTGGTCCAAAGGACTTGTACTTTCCCTTGAAGTTTATTTTATAACACTAAAATGGGTGTCTAAAACCATCAAGGGTTTGTCTAGTGTTTTGGGAAAGTTTTGAGTTATTGGGAAAAACTAGTAGGTTTGCACTACTACAAGGATTCAAGGAGTCAAAGTGTGAAATATGACTTTTGTTGTTTGTCAGGATTTGAGAGTTGTTTGGATTGTTTAAAGTGGTAATTCTAAATTTTTTGGAATCTTCTTAAAGGCAGGTTGATAGATTGGCTAATTTGAGTCTCCCAGGTCTACATCAATTAGTTAATTACCACAATATACAACCTTAATTTATAATTGATGTATATTGAAGATTAATAATTAAATAAGTACAATATACATACAAACCAAATGAAAAATGTATTATAATTACCTCTCACTTTCCTTAATCTACCTTTCCCCATCAAGTACTCCCCTTTGAATTTGTTAATGGAGTTGGGATCCCAAATGCAATCTACATGGATCTTTGCTGCAAACTTAGAAAGATATTCAGAAATGTACACCATGGTCTGGTATACCATATATCCCTCCACCATAGAACCCTCAGGATGTGCTCTTTGTCTAACCAAAGCCTTCAAAAATTTCAAGTGCCTTTCAACCATCTACATTGACCTTGTGTGTACAGGTCCACACAATTCAATCTCCTCAACTTGGTGTATGAGGTAGTGTTCTTGTGCATTGAAAAATGTCGAAGGTAGACACTTTTGAATTTCACACATTAGACGAGGAATTTTTCTCTTCCAATAATTTATATCTTCTTTATGGATTTATTTAGATGACAACCATCTACAAGTGATTCAAGACAAATATATTAACGAGATTTAACAAAAATATATAATATATCACATAACAAGTAAAACAAATAGAAATTATAAGATCTATACAATGAATTGAACAAATATCACTACTTACCTCATGTATTTTCCAAGATCATATATAAATTGCATGACATTGTTGTCGAAGTTGTCTGGGAGAGATAGAGGTAGAATGTATTGCAACAATTATAAAATGATTTTTTCATTATTTTTCCAAAACTAGTAAACATAATACACTGAAAAGTACATGCAATATACAAATATATATATATATATATATATATATATATATATATATATATATATATATATATATATATATATATATATATAATATACCAGAATAATTACCTTAATGAAGGTATGCTAATCATGCGTTTTCATCCCTGACCCAAATTCACCTTTCTTTGTTATGATATTGTTTATGTTCACAACAAATCCTGTGGGAAATCAAATTTTTCGTATGACTTCTTTTATAGCATTGCTTTGCTTGCTTCGTTAATAACCAAGGAAGGGTGCTTATATTAATTTGGTCTCCATCGCTATTTAATTGAATGAAATTTTTCATTGTATGATTGGCCTCTTGAATGTCACTACAAAATTTGACAATTTTCTCTTTGTCATGCCTTCCATCCAATATTTTCCATAACGTTTCTATTATATTCTTTCCGATTTGCATTGTATCAAAAAAATGCACAATTTGTAGCTTCTCATAGTAGGGAAACCTACTAAATTGTTTGGGATAACTTTTCATTCCTTTTGGAAGTCAACCATGAATGCCTTGACGACCTTCATGAAGCATATAAGTTAAACAAATTAACAACGTCAATCATTGTCAATTACATCATGAACAAACAAAACACAATATAAAAATATAAATTCCAAACATATCTGTAGACAATGAAAAATGTCCTAAGCCTATGAGTGTCATTTTTCATCTTTGTCCTTTGATAATTGAATAATTTTAGTTATTCAATTATGTTTGATCATATTCCTCTATTAATTAATTAATTTTTAATAATTATTTAATTAATTCACTTTCTAATCTTTATTCTATCCTGATCGATTAAATAAACTAATTGCATCACTAATTTCTCCCTCTTCTTCAATAGTTAAATAAATTATTATTTATTTAATTATTTTGTCACCTTTCATCTATAGTTAAATAATTACCATTAATTATTTATCTATTCATGGTCCTTTAATTCTTCTATAGTTAAATAATTATTAAAATTATTTAACTATCTCATGCCACCTCCCCTATTAAATAATTAATCTAACTTAATTATTTAAGGTCTAATTTTCATCTCTCCATTTAATTAAATTGATAAATTTAATTAAACAATCCTTTTGTCATTTTCTCTAAATAAATAATTTGGATAAATTATTTATTTGCCACTTGTCATTTTCCTCCATTTCGAATAAATAATTTAAAATAAATTATTTATGCACCTCCACTTGGTCAAAGATACCCTATCATTATTTCATGTCATAGTCTGCATGTCCCTGTCATAGCCTGCATGTCCCTGCATGTCTTCCTGTCATGATTCCTCCAAGAATAGCATATTCTTGGTGCATCAATTCTGGACCATTGATCTTGGAATCCTTCTAGAGGATTAATCTCAGCCATCCATTTGAAGGGTTGTCTATAAAAGCAACCTTCCTTCTCCATTTTCAGCTTAACAACTATTCTTCTCCAACTTTCTTGTTACAATTTGTAGGTATTTGCACAAGTTAGACTACAAATTTGAGGGAATATTTGCAAAAGGAGAAATAGGAGAGCAAGATAAGTGATTCAAGTTCAAGCATGGGGAGTATTTTGATTTGATGTTTTAGTTTCCTTATGTTTTCATTGTTTTCTCTTGTTTGGATGTGGTTTAATAGTTTAGAATTGTTGGCTGTCACTTTATCTATGCTATTCGATTTTTAACCCCCATATCACAATATCATATATGATAGATAAACAATTTGATCCAATGTATAACCTTGATGATTAATTCTATTATATTCCAACTTCTATAGGCGAGGTGTCATTCTTCATGGTTTTAATGTAGTCTCTTCTTTCCCATTGAAAAGATGTTTTTTAGTTGCTCGATACTTATGATTTCTATGGAGGAAGTTCCTATACTCATCAAACACCTGCTTTCCTAAACTTTTTGAATGACGAGATTTCATCTTTGGACCACAAATTGGACATGCAAATTTTCCCTTTGTTTGAAGACCTACAAGATCATATATAATTGGATTAAATATGTCAATTTTTATAATTATATATAATGAATAGATTATTTAAAAAATATGCATGATATCTACTTCATAAAATTAAATATTGTTAAAGTGCAATCGAATGTTATAACATACCACAAAAATGTGTTAGCCCTGGGGCATCATGAATTGTCCATATAAGCATTGCATGGAATTGAAATTGTCTTTGTCCTATTGGTCTAGAGACGTCATACCTAGTGACACCATTCCATAACTTTAGTAACTCATCAATAAGAGGCTCAATATATACATTCATATCTTTAACTTGGTTATCGCTAAGTTTTGAGAAAGTTAAGTTTTGAGAAAGTTATCGCTGTTTTAATTGCTGTTGTCATTAAAATTTTCTTGAATTACTAATCTCTTGTTTTCAACATGTGGCACAGCTTGGAGGGAGTCTAAAAAATTGTTTCTATACAAACAAAAATAGAGCTTTTTCATTTCTTTAGGCATAATCAATTTTGTTTTCTTTCAACAACGACAAATTGCATTTACACTCATGAGGATAAAATGAACCACAATTTGCATGTCACTCATTTGGTCTTAAAATGAACAACAAATTGCATTTACACTCATGAGGATAAAATGAACCACAATTTGCATGTCACTCATTTGGTCTTAAAATGAACAACAAATTGAATATTTCATTCATGGGGATTAAAACAAACAACAAATTTGCATGAATCACTCATTGGGCCTAAAATTTACAATTACAACTTGGATTTTCATTTCATTGGGCTAAAATGAACACAAGCATGCATTGAAACTCATATGGTTAAAATGAACTTGGATTCTCATGGCATGAGTTTAAAATGAACTTTGTTTTTCATATTTCAAGTTAAACTTTTATAAAGAACAAAGTGTCTTGTGTCTCCTCCTCACATTATCATTTGGTAATTAAAATTTACAAGTGTCTTCAAATTTTGTCACCTTGATGCAATAATTGAAGTATCCTCTCCCCTTGTGCATTCATGCGATCCTGGGTGTAAGAGAAAGGGTTATTGCCTCTAGAACTTGGGCCTATTTTGGTGGGAAAAATACTCACCCCAGGACGACTCAGACCGGTAGCATCCTGAACTCGAGGGACTTCCAGCTGGTATATAAAAGTGGATTCTTGGGGAAAGCCCAAGAATCACACGTATGGTTCTGATGAGATGGATTCGAAAGGGGACTCTCGCTGCATGGATGATGCCCTATGAACATAATTCCCTTACTAAACACCTATTGTTTTAGAGGCCAACCATTTTTCAGCCGTTGCTTGGTATAGTGCAGGGTATAGTATCATGCCCGAAGACACTCACTATTGATCCCCTTGAGTAGAGATAGCAATTATTGGGAAGTGACTACGCAAGAATCTGAAGTTGGTGTGCCCGAATGACGTTAATGAGCCATGGAGGGGAGCCAGTGCCACCAAACTTCTAAGCTATCTGCTCTTGAGAAGGAAAGATGTTTAACACCACATTGGGGTATATCAGCGGGCTATATCAAATATACAAACCCTTGGCCTATTAGCCTATTAGGATTGTGCTTGTCTCATGTGTGTTTGCATACACCAAAACATTATGCTTGTCAAGTGCTTGCTAGATTTTCAAACATTGTTCACCACATTTACACTTCTGGACTAAACATTCAACCTTTGATATATCAGATTTGCTCTCAATAGATCCAAAAACTCAATTTTAACAAACTGTGACACAACTGTTACAACGCATCTGCTGAATTGAAACACATTTGCAAATTTTTGAGACGCAATCGCTCTATTAAACCACATTTTCCACTCAGAACACCGCATCTGCATGCATCGCGACACATCTGAACTTTTAAGAATCACATTTTCCATACGTTGTCACATTTGTTAATTCTAGAACCGCATTCACTTAAACTGAAACACATCTGCCATACTATGACGCATTCGCTACCTCAAACTATGCATTTTCCTGATAGAAACAAAACCCTGATGCAAACCAAAATCTAAGTCTAAACATTGTCAGCCTGTTGTCAAACAATTCTTCCAAGAGGTCTTTGTTAGAAACCAACTTTCAAATTGTTCAAAATCTTCATTTTTTTTCCCATTAGTTTGCATTTTTGATCATAGGCTTAATCTTTCAAATTTTACTTTTATCCATTAGGTTCATAATCATCATTTTAGCATTAGCTTGACCTTAGGTTTTTATTTTTGCATACTTTGGATTAGGCCAACCTTATCACAATTTGCAAAATCATTGCTTTCGAAACTAGGTTATCTTGGACTTCGTCATTCACTTCTATCTTCAATAATTGTCACTTTTTGTGAAGCTTTCCAACTCAGTAGTCTAGCTAGGAAAACTCACTAGTCATTTTGACTTTATCACCTTGTCATTTTCAATGAGTCCTTTGGTAACTAAAATCAAACACAAAGATTAAGCTTAGAGTGCCTAGGTACGCCTTTCTCCAAATTGCATTCTAGTTTATACCTTGCATACTTTATTCCCAAAAAATACAAAAACATTATTCATCCTAGTTGTTATTTTGAACCTAGACTTTGCATTAGTTGCATCTTTAGTCGACATAATCATCTTAGTCCTTATTTTGCACCTTGTCATCATTGTCATCCTATTCATAATCGTCACTTTCGCTTTTCGGCATTATGCATTTCCTTAGGTACACATTATCATCCCGTTGCATTGTCATCCATTATCACAATAAAAGACAAAAACATAGACTAGTGTCATACTTGCATTGTCATCATCTTCATTTGAGCAATCTATTTGATGGTGGAAAAAAGACTTCAAAGAAAGAAAAGAAAAATGGCAAACTTTGGACAAGACTTTGAAAACAACACCAACATCAACACCGATTCCAATGACTAGATCTTTGATGACCCATTTGGAAATTTGAATGCATGCAATCTTCCATGAACATGTCAACTTCTTTTCAAAATCCACTTTTTGAACAATTCATACAAAGAGACCAAAATGGACAAGTCTATGCTAAAAAATTAGAGGTAGCAACCCAAAATCCTAAAGTCGCTTCATTTTTCAAAGACTTGGTCTTGAATGATCCTGAACCATACCTCACTATGCTCTTAGACCAAGGTGCAAGATTACTTAAAGGCTTTGACATTAATACCATACAACCTGCCTCTCCTAATAATATGACACAAAACACGACATACCAACATGACAATAACAATACCTCAACCAATAACATTTCCATTACTATGCAAGTTGTCACTACCACTATTAATGCGGCATCTAGTGGCACCATAAATCAAAACACCTCCTCTTCAACCAACACGATGTCTATGGGAGGAACATCTACTATGACTGTGCCTACAATTTCCACATCATCTTCACAAACAATTGGAGCTACCTCTTCACAGACCATGCCTACAACATCCACATCATCTTCACAAATGATGAGATCCACCTTTGTGTCTACATCAGTAGGCACCACTTCCTCAAATCCTATGTTCAACTTTTCATCTATGACAATGGGGGAATCTTCATCACATCCTTATGGTGGAACCTCATCTAACCCCTTTGGACAAAACTCACAACACATTTTCATTCAAGGCCCTTAGCACAACTTTAACATATCATCGCAAATGAACATCCCACATGGAAAAGGGCACAATATGCATATACCACATGGACACTCCCAAGGAACAAACACCAACATGCTACATGGACAATTCTTTCAACAAGGACAAGGAACTCAAATGTGTAACTTTGGTAATCAAATGAGTCAGGGATTTCAGATACCTCAAATACAAAAAAATATGGCTGGGTCACATATTCCCACATACTCATCCCAGATTCATACTCAACAACAAATTCCCACTCATAACTAGTAGTATCAGCAGACACCTAATCAAAACATACTGTGCTTTGAAGCGACCAATGATCCCATTGTACACGCCTTGCTAGCAAGAGTGGATGACCTTCAAAAGCAAATGGAAAATATGAAAACCTCTGACAAGAAGACACAAATTCCATATGACTTATGTCCATATCCTTTTGATACAATGTTGTACATGCCACCATTTCCACATGGTTATGTGGCTCCAAACTTCAACAAATACAAGGGTAAAAAAAATCCACTTGACCACATTAGAGAGTTTATAACAAGTTGTGTGGATATTGCTCATGATCACACATATCTAATGCAACTATTTCCTAAAAGCCTTGCAGGACCAGCCCTAGAATGGTTCTATACACTACAAACCAGAATACAATCATGGAAAGAACTTGCTGAAAAATTCATGAAAAATTACACATACAACATTGACATAGACACCTCCATTACCAACTTATGCCAGCTCACACAAGAAGATTCAGGTGAAACATTTTTACCATTCTTTCAAAAATGGAGGGGCCTAGCGAGTCATTGTCATATAGACATACCTAAAAAGGAAAAAGTTGACATGTTCGTACAAACATTATTAGGCCCACTAAAAAATGGCTTGCGTGTGCATTGTTGCAAAACTTTTGCGGACCTAGTTGAATGAGGTGTCCAAGTTGAACAAGCCATCATATCCAAAGGAAGACTAAAATATGGTCCTAAAAGCACAAATGCAAACCCTCCTACTGACAAAACCAAATTCTGGGTTAAGAACAAACACGTTACCAATGATGGTGTAGTCGATGCTAAGGTTGTCAACGCTATGGGTCTGATGGTTACCCTAAAAGGGACACAACCACAAAACACACAGATGATGACACAAACCTATTCTACTACTGTTGTATAGACAAATTAGAATAACCAAGGCAATCAAAACAATCAAATTCAAGGGAAGCCTAGACAACCAAGAAAATTCCCTAGAGGTTGCACATACACCCCTTTGGGTGAACCTATTGAAGAAGTCCTCAAGAAATTCCTTCAAAATGGTGTCATCGCACTTTGGGACCCCAAACCATACGACCCTGGGAATTTTAAACCATCTTGGTGGGATGATAATGCATTTTGTGACTATCACCAAATAAAAGGACACAAAAATTCTTCCTGTAAACAATTGAAAAATCTGGTACATGACCTTATTGAAAAGCACATCATTGAAGTTGGCGGACCACAGTTTGCCTCTAATGCAGATCATAAAATACACAAAAACCCACTGCAAGATCATGGTTATGGAAACCCTTCTACGTCAAATACAAATAATTGAGGCAACCATGCCCGTATTGGATATGACTATTCTGGGGGGCCTATCGTAAATCACATTAGAACAACTGATGAAAATGTCTACATGGTCACCGTTAGAAAGGCCCCTGAATGCAATGTCACCACTCGCAGTAGAAAGGTCACCATAGCTGGCCCTCCTCCCCCTAGACAACCAAAGGTAACAATAGCTAGCTCATCCACTTCACAGTTGCAATTGCGTCCACAAAGCAATCAATCCCAACCTAAAGGAAACTTTAATCTTATTGACCAGCTTGGAAAAACATTGACACAAATTTCTATCCTTGAGTTGTTACGCATCTTGCCTGCCCATAAGGCCATCCTAGATAAAACATTGCAAGAATCCTCTATGCCCCAAGATATTGTTGTCAACCAACTCGAAGCCATGGTAGGATATCTCATGACTCCCCACCATATTACCTTTTCTGACCAAGACTATTCGTCATCCAAATCCAACCATAATGATGCCCTTCATATCAAAGTCCTTGTTCATAAACATAAGGTCAGACGAGTCTTAGTAGATGGCAGAGCAGGACTGAATATATGTTCTTTAAAATTGGTCAAGGCACTAGGCTTTTCTAATGCTTGCGTAGATGCCTCAAGAAGCATTGTTATCAAGGCATATGATGATGAAGAACGTTCCTCTCGGGGCGTAATTACACTCCCAATTCGAATTGGGCCAATCATTGTCGACACCACTTGTCAAGTTCTAGATTTAGACCTACCATACAACATTTTACTCAGTTGACCTTGGATACACTCTTTGAAAGCCATCCCTTCCATGTATCACCAATGCTTGAAGTTTCCTTTTGAAGGCACTGAGATTACTATATACGAAGACCCTGATCTGTTCCAATATTGTACCAACTTATGAGGTGTCTCAGAATGCCAAGTCCCTATCAATAGGGAAGCTTTGACGTCCCTGTCTTCTAAATTCATTGACCCCTCAACACTTGTGAAGCCTTCCACCTCTTCATCTACCGCATCCATTTCTTCTTCTTCAACCACCATGACCATCTCCCTAACACCTTCCACTTCATTTATCACCCCAAATGTTGACCCGAGCTTCCAAATTCAGGACCAAGGATGTGGAGAGTACAAGCTAAATACGACCTATTGCATAACCAAGATGCCCAAGTCTCCCCAGGTCTACGGAAAACCTTGTTTTAGAATACAAGCAAAAGAAACTTTCAGGGTTCCTCCAAATACAGTTTTCATAAAGTGGGGTGAAATTAGTCAAGAAGACACAAATGATATACTATCCTAGATTTATAGAGAACCACGAGACTTAACTCCCTTGCTAGTAACAATATATGGAAAAAGGATACAACATGATAAAAGCAAAAGGTTATGATGGAAAAAGTGGTCTTGGCAAGGATAAAAATGGAAGGCGTGAGCCACTATCAATTTCAGAAAGACCAAAACATCTTGGGTTAGGGTTAGGTCCACAAGAATCTGGCGATCCAAGTACCAATGTGCTTCCATGTGAGTTAGTGTATGCTTCAGACTGTGTTGAGACAACTGAGGAAACCTCCTCTAAAACCGACTCTCATGAATGGGAATTTGGATCTCAGGGATCCTTAAGTGACTGCTGCCTTGATGAATTATTCCTTGAACCTGGTGAGCCTACATTTGAGGAACGATTCTGGAAAATGTTTAAGATCAATACAACACCAAATGATGTGAAGTCCAAATCATATTCTATTCCCATTCGTCCTAGCCCCGACATACTATCTCAGTCATCCCAAATTGACGACCATAATTGAGAATCACTTGAGCCATCACTTGCCACAACTGATCCTGACCCTAATGCTACTCCCTTTGTCCCTTACTTCGCTGGTGAGTATGAAACAAGTGAAGGAGAATACTGGATAGAATCTGACATATAGCCAAATGATGAAAACTTCATTTTTAATGTCTCAACATCCATTTGCATGCTCTCCATGTCATCTCCTCAATTTTCAAATGATGATGATGGAATATCCTTAGTTTACCCTGACCTAGTTGATTGGAACCAACAAGGCCCACCAGTAATGGACACTTTACAAAATGATGAGGCTTTAGCAAAATTTCTAGGACTATGTGAGGGCATTCCAAATGGGGATCACAAAGTTGGATTTTCTATTGACTTGGATTGTGCTTCTTATTTCGGGGAGACTGCGCCATCCTCTAGTCACAAAATTAAAAAAAAAAATAAAGCAAAAAATGACACTTCTCTAGGTGAAAACCAAAAGGCACCTCTTGACGACAAAATAGTAAAAATAAAGGACGTATCCGAGGGTGAAAACATCCCTGAGGCACCTAAGGGTAGAGGATTGGAATTTCTCCCCATAGACAGAGAAAATCCAGCAATGCTCGTAGAAGACACCATACCAGTTAATATAGCTACTGTGGAGGACCCCAAAATGGTTTTCTTTGCGACATCATTGACAAAAGTTGAACACCCAGAATTTCAAATGTTCTTCTCAGAACACAAGATAAAATTTGCATGGTCTTATGCCGACATGCCAGGGTTAGATCTTGAGTTAGTATTAAATCAATTTCCATTATTTCTAGATGACAAGCCATTAAAACAAAAGCTAAGAAAAATGCACTCGCAAGTTGCATTGTTGGTTAAAGCTGAACTCAAAAAGTTATTGGATGTAGGTTTTATTAGGTCAATTGACTATGCTGAATGGATATCCAACCTCGTCCCTATCACCAAGCCTACTGGACATATTCATATATGCACAGACTTCTGAGATCTCAATAAAGCATTCCCTAAGATGATTTCCCTCTACCGAACATCGACATCATTGTAGACCTTACAGCTAGATATGAGATGTTGTCCCTTATGGATGGTTTTTCTGGTTATAATCAGATTTGTATTGCCTCTGAAGACCAACACATAATTTCTTTCACATGCCCTTGGGGTACATACTGTTGGACTGTAATGCCATTTGGTCTTAAAAATGTAGGTGCTACATATCAAAGGGAAATGAAAACAATATTCCATGACATGATGCACACATTAATGAAGGACTATGTGGATGACCTTCTGGAAAAGTCATTGACAAGAAAAGACCACCTTTCAGTATTAGACAAAATTTTCAGGAGGTTGGAAGAGTATAAGGTCAAGTTAAACCCAAAAAAGTGTATTTTTGGTTTAACATCAGGCAAGTTTTTGGGATACATAGTCTCTTGTAGAGGCATTGATGTTGACCCTGCCAAAGTCAGAGCTATATTGGATATGCCTCCTAAGGGAATCAGTGACCTAAGAACGCTACAAGGCAGGCTTCAATCTATCAGATGGTTCATCGCTCAACTCGTGGATAGGTATCAACCATTTAAGTATCTTCTATGCAAAGGGATCCCCTTTGTGCAGACAGATAAGTGTCAGGAAGCATTCAACCAAATCAAACAATAATTACTGTCACCTCTAGTTCTCATGCCTCCCATCCAAGGAAAACCATTAATTCTATACATCTCTGCAACTACTTCAGCACTGGGGGCATTACTAGCACATAATGACTATGAAGAAAAAGAACGAGCCATATATTATATCAGTCGAACAATGGTGGGGTATGAGCTAAATTACACACCCGTTGAACATGCTTGTTTGGCAGTTGTATTCATAGCCCAAAAATTAAGGCATTACATGTTAAATCATAAGACACACTTGGTAGCCAAGATCGATCCCTTGAAGTACCTCTTGAGTCGAGCAACATTGATAGGACGTTTAGCAAAATGGGTCATAGTCCTTAGTGAATATGATATTCAATATGTCGAGCGGAAAGCCATCAAGGGACAGGTAATAGCAGACCAACTTGCAAATGCACCAATACCAGATAACCATCCTCTTACAACAAAATTTCCAGATGAGTTCGTATTTCATGCGGAGTCCCAACAACCTTGGCAATTATACTTCGATGGATCTCACACTAACCATGGCTCAGGAGCTGGAATACTATTCATTACTCCATACGGAGGTTCCATCCCAAGGTCATTCCGCATTGCATTTCCATGCACTAATAACATGGCAGAGTATTAAGCACTAATTACAGGACTTTGAATGGCTATCAAGTGGAAAATTAGGAATTTGTAGGTCCTTGACGATTCTCAGTTAGTTATCAACCAAGTCAATGATGAGTACGAAACCAAATATGAGAAGCTAATCCCTTATAAATGGATGGTTGATAGTTTTCTGACATATTTTCACAAGCTATCCTTTGAATTGATTCCAAGAACACATAACAAGGTTGTCAACGCTATGACAACAATTGGATCTTTGCTTGATATTCCCAACAATGTCCCACAATTTGAGTTTTTGGTTGAGCAGTTATTGGTTCCTGCTTAAGATGTCCCTGAATCCGAAATGGTTTGTGAGCTTGTTGGTTCCTGTTCCCCCTAGTATAAGGACATTTTTTACTACCTTCATTCACAGATCCTTCCTCAAAACCTTTCTAATAACCAAAGAAAGTCCTTTATCCGCAAAGCTACACATTATACCATCATCAGTGACACCCTTTACCATCGTAGCTTCGACAATACCCTTCTCCGTTGTCTTGATACTAATGAAGCAAAAGCAACCTTATAGGAAGTACATGAGGGTATATGTGGGTCTCATTCGAGTGGCCTGACCTTAGCTAAAAAAATTACGAGAGTTGGTTACTATTGGCCGACACTAGAAAGGGATGCACTAGAATTTGTAAGAACATGTCGCCAATGTTAAATTCACAATGATTTGATTCACGCTCCAACACAAGAGTTGAGGCTGATCACTTCTCCCTGGCCTTTCGCATAATGGGGACTTGATCTCGTGGGAAAGATTCACCCTACATCCTCCAATGGACACAAATTCATTATCACTGCCACTGAGTATTTTACTAAGTGGATCGAAGCCATCTCGCTCACTTACATTACCGACAAACAGATCTCCAAGTTCATCCTCAATTACATCATTTTTCAGTATGGAATTCCACAATCCATCATCATGGATAATGGTCATCCCTTCAAAAATTAGGAGGTTCGTGAACTATGCCAACGTTTCCATATCAGTCACTGCTTTTCCATGCCTTATTGCCCACAGGGAAATGGTCAAGTTGAGGCATCTAATAAAACCATTATCAAAATTCTTAAAATGACTGTCAATAACATTGGTCGTGACTGGCACATCCAACTCAACCCTGCTTTATGGGCATACCGCATGAGCATTCGTACTCCCACTGGTGCCACTCCTTTTACCCTTTTCTTTGGAGCCGAAGCCATCTTGCCCATAGAGGTCAAAATTCCATCTTTGCGAGTCTCCATGAAAGGCCTCATCACTGATGAAGAATACAGATAGTCAAGATTGAATGAGTTAGAAATGTTAGATGAATGTAGACACAATGCATCGAATCATTTACAAGCATACCAAAATCATCTTTGAAGAAGCTACAACAAAAGGGTGATGACTTGATAGTTTGACATTGGCGACCTAGTTCTCATGCAGAATCCCAAGAATTAGTCAGATAGGGAGAAGCCAGGAAAATTTGAGGCCAATTGGTTGGGCCCTTACATCGTCATAGAATCATTTGGTTTCAGAGCATATCAATTAACTACTCCTGAAGGTGAACAATTGATAGAGCCAATCAACAGTCTACATTTTCCCAAATTCTATGCATAGCATCAGAAAGCCTGTCCGAAAACTAGTAAAATACAAAAAAAAAAAAAAAAAATGTCACCTTGATGAAAACCTAGCAAACAGGCATCCTGGTGACACCAAAAAAATAAAAAAATATAAAAAAATGACCAAAATAAAGAGAAATAATTTGTCCAATAGTGAAAACCTGGTAAACAGGTGCTTTGGATAGGTACCATGGTGAAAACCTGGAAAACAGGCGCCATGTGTAGTTAGTTATTACTGTGCCATCTAGTGTCACTCTATCTACCTGTGTCCCTAGGGAACATACTTTTTTCTGACATTCGTCATAACACTTCACCTCGACATCATGACATTTCCGTCCATGGCTAACAATGGTTGAAATCAAGTCTTGTGTACTGTCCACTGTCCATGCTAGTCATGCCTTTTCTTTCCATTTCCATTTTTCCTGGCTCATTCTCAACTTGACTAGGGGCAAAATTTTATCATGAGACTGCAGTGGGTACTATACGTGATCCTAAAAATCAGAAAGTGTCCTGAAAAAAGACCTAAAAAATTAGAAAATGTCCTAAAAAAAGACCTAAAAATTAGAAAATGTCTTGAAAAAGACCTAAAAATCAGAAAATGTCCTAAAAAAGACCTAAAAATCAGAAAATGTCCTAAAAAAAAGACCTAAAAATCAGAAAATGTCCTGAAAAAAAGACCTAAAAATTAGAAAATGTCCTGAAAAAGACCTAAAAATTAGAAAATGTCTTGGAAAAGACCTAAAAATAAAAAAATGTCCTGAAAAAAGACCTAAAAATTGAAAAACGTCCTGAAGAAAACACAAAAATTCCAAAAAATAGAGTCATGTCAGTCAACACAATCACGTCAATTCAAGTCTTGATTAGTCTTCGTCATTGTCGAAATACTTTGTCTCTACGCATTTGCTACATAGGCAAGGCTCATCTTCAAGCCCCTGAGACATTAGGTCAGTCCTAGTAGTTTTGTCAAAATAAATCATGACTCAATCTTTGGTCAACAAGACAAAGTCATTGGTCGTGTTGAACTACGAGGTCTCTAAGTGTATGACGTAGGCAAGGGCATATGTTGATGAGCCCCTGAGGCCACACTAGGTCAGTCCATTAGGGTTCATTGCACAATTTTCTCACACACATGAAATAGTCTTTAAATTTATCATGGTCTTTTTCAAAATTTGAACAAACAATCTACCCAAGTGAACCTCTACAATCTTTCAATCAAGCACTACAATCATCTTGGCATATCAAAATTGGTCAAACTCATTCAAACTTAGTCAAACTAGTCAAATCTTGCTTACTCTATAGATGTGTCCTTCTGAAGGGTAGCCCATCATTTAATTATTCCCTACGATGTGTCCTTCTTAGGCATCGTCATGGTCATCTAGAATTTTAAGGATTCTCACAACATTCGAGATATGTTCCTCTTGACATCGACATTATTCAGGATGTGTCCTTCCTGAATCTGACATTTTGGCATCAACTTGGCATTTTGACATTGATGTTATTCAAGATGTGTCATTCCTGAATTCGATAATCTTGACATCAACATCATTTGGGATGTGTCCTTTCCAAACTTGACATCAATCCGACATCTTGACATTGACATTTTTTAGGATGTGTCCTTCCTGAACTTGACATCAATTTGACATCTTGACATTGACCTCGTTCGGGATATGTCCTTCCCGAATTTGGCATCACTTTGGCATCAACATCATTTAGGATGTGTCCTTCCTGAATTCAACAATCTTGACATCGACATTGTTCAGGATGTGTCCTTCTTGAACTTGACATCAATTCGACATCTTGACATCGACCTCATTCGGGATGTGTCCTTCTCGAATTTGGTATCACTCTGGCATCGACATCATTCAGAATGTGTCCTTTCTGAATCTGACATCTCGACATCGTTTAGGATGTGTCCATCCTAAACTTGACACCAATCTGGCATCTTCATATCGTCAACCCTGGCATTTTGACACCAAGACATCCGACATTCCACCACACTTGAAAAACTTGACAAACTTGACATTTTGACATTCAGACCCTTGGCAAGCACTTGGCATTTAATTTTATGATGTTTGTTTTTTCTTTTGGAAATCATGATGCTACTTCCTCGAGGATGTCCTGACAACAAGATTTAGAGGAGCAAGGACGTTTCATGATTTGTCTTTCCTATTTTTACTGTTTGTGGTTGATTATGACAAAAAGACTGGGGAAATCACTCTCTTAGTATGAGTCATGATCATCCTTGTCTGAGACTACTTGCCTCATGTGATGGTACAACCTTGCACACCTTGGTCTACATCATATCATGGTGTTTGTTGGCCATTACAATAATCTGCCCATTGATGATAAATATAAAAATGTAAGCATGAAAGTTGGTTCCCTTATCATTTCTCATCTAGCTTTCCATCTTCATCCTCCACGCTAATATCCATCCCCTTCCAAGATAACATTTCTTCTATCCTTCATCCTCTAGTCTTATCATCCATTTTGAGAGCACACTCATGTGCTTTGAACTCACCTATCCTCTCAAGGGGGCATACACAACCCTCCTTGTCATTCTTGTTTCACTAGGCATATTTCAAAATTAAATTTCTTTGACACAATGCGATGAACTGCATTATGTCAAAGAGGGGAAAAATGTAGACAATGAAAAATGTCCTAAGCCTATGAGTGTCATTTTTCTTCATCTTCATCCTTCGATAATT
The DNA here is from genome assembly GCA_007258455.2 of Sequoia sempervirens. Classification (NCBI taxonomy): domain Eukaryota; kingdom Viridiplantae; phylum Streptophyta; class Pinopsida; order Cupressales; family Cupressaceae; genus Sequoia; species Sequoia sempervirens. The sequence goes on from VDFB02341501.1 coordinate 68,452, forward strand.
GAATAATTTTAGTTATTCAATTATGTTTGATCATATTCCTCTATTAATTAATTAATTTTTAATAATTATTTAATTAATTCACTTTCTAATCTTTATTCTATCTTGATCGATTAAATAAACTAATTGCATCACTAATTTCTCCCTCTTCTTCAATAGTTAAATAAATTATTATTTATTTAATTATTTTGTCACCTTTCATCTATAGTTAAATAATTACCATTAATTATTTATCTATTCATGGTCCTTTAATTCTTCTATAGTTAAATAATTATTAAAATTATTTAACTATCCCATACCTCCTATTAAATAATTAATCTAAATTAATTATTTAAGGTCTAATTTTCATCTCTCCATTTAATTAAATTGATAAATTTAATTAAATGCTCCTTTTGTCATTTTCTCTAAATAAATAATTTGGATAAATTATTTATTTGCCACTTGTCATTTTCCTCCATTTCGAATAAACAATTTAAAATAAATTATTTATGCACCTCCACTTGGTCAAAGATACCCTGTCATTATTTCATGTCATAGTCTGCATGTCCCTGTCATAGCCTGCATGTCCCTGCATGTCTGCCTGCCATGATTCCTCCAAGAATAGCATATTCTTGGTGCATCAATTCTGGACCATTGATCTTGGAAACCTTCTACAGGATTAATCTCAGCCGTCCATTTGAAGGGTTGTCTATAAAAACAACCTTCCTTCTCCATTTTCAGCTTAACAACTATTCTTCTCCAACTTTCTTGTTACATTTTGTAGGTATTTGCACAAGTTAGACTACAAATCTGAGGGAATATTTACAAAAGGAGAAATAGGAGAGCAAGAGAAGTGATTCAAGTTCAAGCATGGGGAGTATTTTGATTTGATGTTTTAGTTTCCTTATGTTTTCATTGTTTTCTCTTGTTTGGATGTGGTTTAATAGCTTAGAAGTGTTGGCTGCCACTTTATCTATGCTATTTGATTTCTAACCCCATCTCACAATATCATATATGATAGATAAACAATTTGATCCGATGTATAACCTTGATGATTAATTCTATTATATTCCAACTTCTATAGGCGAGGTGTTATTCTTCGTTGTTTTGATGTAGTCTCTTCTTTCCCATTGAAAAGATGTTTTTTAGTTGCTTGATACTTATGATTTCTATGGAGGAAGTGCCTATACTCATCAAACACCTGCTTTCCTAAACTTTTTGAATGATGAGATTTCATCTTTGGACCACAAATTGGACATGCAAATTTTCCTTTTGTTTGAAGACCTACAAGATCATATATAATTGGATTAAATATGTCAATTTTTATAATTATATATAATGAATAGATTATTGAAAAAATATGCATGATATCTACTTCATAAAACTAAATATTGTTAAAGTGCAATCGAATGTATAACATACCACAAAAATGTGTTAGCCCTGGGGCATCATGAATTGTCCATATAAGCATTGCATGGAATTGAAATTGTCTTTGTCCTATTGGTCTAGAGACGTCATACATAGTGATGCCATTGCATAACTTTAGTAACTCATCAAGAAAATTGTCCTTAGTTCTCCACAAACTGTCACATGTAGAGAAAATTTGCAAGTATTGCAAAACATTGTCGCAATAAATAGGCGAACTCACTTTTATTTATGTCGGCCACAATTTGATTTTTTTCTTTTGATTTTCCATGTTTGTCAAAATTTTGACAAAACTATTTGTTGAAATTTCGACGAAACCTAGGTTCGTCAAAATTTTGACGAACGTTGGGGATAAAATTTAAAAAAATTGAAAATTACACATCAAATTTCACAAGCATCTCACAATACATCAAATTATACATATTTCATTAGAAATTTTCATTGGATTTTGCAGTCAAATGAGTTAGTGGTAGGTTATGATAGCTAATGAATGATTAGGTTGTGTAAATGATGGATTAGGAAAATTATTAGGTGGGTAATGAGGATTAATGATCCACTTGCATATTATGGAGGATGTGACACCTCCCTAATCAAGGATTAGGAATGTGCACATTGTTAATCTAGGATTATGCAAATTAATCAAGAATAGAAAAAGGTTATGGAGGACGTGACATGAGGGGAATTAAATAAATAGATTATTTATTTAATTCTTTAGAGGAAAGGGATAAGGGACGAGAGTAAAGAATTAAAGGTAATTATTTACTTGAGGCTAGGATTTAAAGATGATGGAAGAAATAAATTAGGATGAAGGGATAAGAGATAATGAATATTAATTAAATAAAAGGGTATTATTTAATTAATATAGAGGATATGACATTAGTCGAATTGGGGGTAAATTGACCAAGTGAAAGTGGTCAATTTTTCAGTGTCTACAAATATAAATATGAAAATAAGTAAAATGAAGAAGAACATGAAACATATAGAAAATAATTGCATAACATGTGTAACAAACTACTCAACTAAGCCCTCATTTTATAGAAAATGTAGGCAACATTGGTAAAAATTTTTTTATTCTCAACAAATCCATATAGGCATACAATGTTATATGTTGGTGAAACAATAATGCATATAGAGGAAAGGCATGTAGGTTTACAAAAAAATCATATATGCATACAATGTTATATTTCTGTAATGTCATAAAATTGCACCCCTTAGCAATTTCACATTTGTGCATTCAACCCTTGCATTTATTGTGCCTAGTTTCATTTATAACAAGAACCTTATGAGTTGGAATTTCATGATTTCAACTTCATAGGGGCCAATGATGAAGCGAAAATGGTCCACCACCTCGTTTCTCATGAAATGATGAGTTGGATGCTTGCATAGTCACAAACGTCTGCATAGAGCACTAGCATCCCTATGTTTTTTGAGTTCAAATAGGGAATCTTGGAATATTTGACTCATGACACATGTCTTTCTTAGTGTAATTAAATTAATTATTACACTAGCATAAGTTAACTCAGGTCATACATCATTTAGTCCTAGGTTGCATTTTAATAAATCATTTAATAATGAGGTAATGCCCCCTTCCATGTTTGTAGGGATAAGATTCCTTCTCGAAGATGAATTGTCCTTCTAGAACTTATCTCAACATTTAATAAATTCCTAGATAGGGTTCACATGTTGTCACATGTTGTTAGATCATGACACATGGCAACATCTCATGCATTTTTAGGTTTTCATTCATGCCTATATATTCAGGCATTTTGCACATTTTCAATCATCTCATCTCATAATGTAGATCAATAATAGAATCTTCATTGTGCATGCCTAGTTGCAACACTTTCTATGTGGTTGATTATCTTTCCTGGCAAAGGTCCTCCATTGAAGACTATAGCTTCAAGGACCCTATACATCCATAATATCAACATGGTATCAGAGCTTGCCTAGTGAAACATCAACTGAGGATCAAGAAAGTTGGTGTACAAGATTCTTTGCAAGCTTGAAGGTTTCCATTGCAGGCTACTTGACTCCACCCAGGGACCAAGCTGATTTCTAAAGCAGATAGAGTCAGATCCAAGCTTTCCATTGTCTTTAGAAGGCCTTGAAGCCCTAGGATGGCCTGTCCAATCATCAAAATCAGATACATCAACTCGAGAGCCATCAGAGGTATTTGGGTTTGTAAAATCAATCGTACGATCTGTACAATTTGTAGTAAAAATTCACCCCTGTCAGTTGTCCTCTGAGGAATTTTTTTTTAATCGCGGGCCATTTTTTATTTTCAAAAAAATCAAGGCTTATATCTCTTTTGTTTGGAAATTTCTTTTTTTTTTGGGCTATTGATATAGTTTTGTAGAAAAATTTATCACCGATTGCATATTAAATTCATCTACGGTCGGCATATAGATTTAATTTGTTAAATCTGCGGGTATATTTTATCTCCACTCGACATCAAATATTCTTATTTTTGCATAATACATATATTTTTTTTCACATTATCAAAAAATTTGAATTGCCCTAAATAGGCAATATTCAAATTTTTGGTCAGTTTATTAAAAATTCCGCAGAATACTTTTTTGTTGTCGACCGTATCTATTTATTTTTTGGCAAGGAAGTACTTTTTTGGTCGACTACATTTAAATTAGTTTGAGGGAGAGTATGTTTTTCGTGGGACCCATCTCGTCGGTCATCCACATTTAAGAGGGGTACAATGGGGTGAAGCCACAATAATGGTTTACAATTTGATGGAGGAAGGAAAACTGAGAAAAAATGACCCCATGGCAAAAAAATTGGTTTTAGGGGTTCGAATGAACCTACAAGTTTGACCAAACCAAAAAGGGGTTCGACCGAACCCATTAATCACTAGGCCCACATTTCCCGCCCAAAAAATAAAACAAAAATGCATATTGAAGGGGGTTCAAATGAACTAGGGTTCAAATGAACCCTGGTTCTCTCTAACCCCCCGGGTTCTAGTGATCCCCCATTTTCCTTGATTTTTGACCTTGTTCACAAAAAAAACCTAATTTTTTACGCTTCGAAGCTCAGGTTGAGGATGAAAATGGAGGATTATTTACAAACCCAACTAGAATCAGGTAGTCCTCAGAATGAGCTATCCAATGAATATAATTTTAATATGTTTTAGTTTTATTATGTATTTGTTTTTTTAGTTTTATTAAACATAGGTTTTTCATCTAAAATGAAGGTCTTGTTCTGCACATGTGGAAAAATAGCAGATTATCAAATTTTTTTGAAATATGAGTGCACCAGATATTGAAGTCCTTGATCCAACAAAAAAATTTAATTTCAATATAGAAAAAAAGTTACGCGTTATATGGTCCCTCTATGTCTGAATTGTAATTGGTTTGACTTCGAAACTTGATTAAAGAAAAAATATTCAATAAAAAGCTATCTAACCAAGTGGAAGCACTAGATATCAGAGTTAAAAATCTAAATTCGAAAGAATTATAATTTTATCCTTCATGGAAAAAAAATTATGCGTTATACTGTGTGTGTCACTTTTTTAAAATGTTGTTTTCTGTAAAAAAACCGATTTTCGTGGGAGATGGAAAAATAAGTGCAATTTGATTCCAAAATTTTTGAAACAAATATTTTTAGAATCTACAGAGAAAAAATGTGACAAGACTCTAGTTTGCATCATCTTCAAATTACTCACGGTTTAGCCGCTATAGGTGTCCGAATGTGAAGATTTAGTTAAAAATAATAATTTAAGTGTCCAGTTTGGCCAAAAATTGTAAACCACTATTGTGGGATCACCCAATGGTCGACATATTTTATTTGATCCATCCACCATTGATGTTCTCGCCTTCTCGTTAGACTCTATATTGTCAAGATTTGTGATTGGTGCCGACCTTTCGACATATTCTCTCATGCCGACTATTCAAGATCGTCGCCAGCGATCATATCACAAACCAAGAGTCTTAGTTGAGAGCTCCGCTCATCTACAAGCGGCGCCACCAAGGTGCTAAGCCTATGCCACCATAGCTCCGCTCCATCTCCACCCATCTGGTGGGGCATTTTTTTTTCCATTCAAACACTGATCGGTCATATTGCAGACCAGGTGCTAGTGCCCGGGGGGCCAAATTTTTGACCCTTTTTAGCTTACAAAGTGCCAAATATAGGCATTTTTTCATTTTATCATAAATTTTTACCAGGGTATCAAAAATTGGCAAATGAGATACCGTCATAAAGTTAATTCCGAGCACTTTCCAATGGTGATATCAGTTCTATGAAATTTTTCTCATAGAAAATTCTATAACCAACTGAAGAAAAAACCCTAATCTGGACTCAAAGGCTCGTATCTTCACAACCATTCATCAAAATTCGGTGATTCTAGCGGCATCAGGAAGTATTTTTAGAGCTTTTTTCATTAGTCTAGACCCCTTGACCAGTTTTAGCTCAAGATAATCTTGCATTGATTTTTTTAGTTTGGTGCATTTTTTTAATAACTTGGACATCCTGAAGCTTGGGAAAAGATTTCTTGATATAGGTAGCATCACTTTAGTTGCACATCATATTTGGAAGCTTCTATTTTCTGTTGAAGGTCATTTGTCTTTGTGTTTTTGGAGAAAGTTCATTTTGGGGCTTGCATATACTCCTTTGGCTATGTTGCATAAGGGAAACTATCAACAATGGTGAGATGTGATCTGACACCATCTCCAATCACTTGATTCATTGCCACATCTGTATGGTATAGTTCCTCATCTGAGTGAAGGTATTCTTGAGTTTGCTTGGAGTTGTAACAAATACACTGTCTTGGAGATCATTTCTATGCAAGTTGATTGTGATGTTTTGAGATCTATTGATCATTGTGATTGTCCTCACATCCTTTGGACTAAGCTTTGGGAGATATATGGAGATTCAGATTCTCCACCATTCCTCGATGGTCATGATTCAAAATGTCATTCTTTAGATCAGGTTCCCTATGATGATATTGTTCTGCAGGAAGTTGATTGCCTTGAATCTTCTGAAGAGGTTGACAAGGTTCCTTCAGGTGCTTCTTCTCCATCAGAGACTATTGGTATCCCTTCAAATTCAGTGATTCCTTGTCTAGATTCATTGATTGGGGCTTCCACTATCATCATTCATAAGGACACATTTAGTTTTCTAGACTTGAAATCATAGGATGGCTTTGTTTCAGGTATCACTGACTTGGCTACTTCTATAGGTTTGAAGGACATTCTTGAGGGGATATCACTCCTCTATTCAGATCAAACTTTGGAGAGTTCTCTTGACTCTACTCATCCCTTTGTCTTGACCTTGATTAGGAATCTAGAGACTATCTTGGAGGCACTTGGTTTCTCTTCAAATATTTCATGTATGATACTTCTTCCCTGTCATTCCATTTAGGATTTGAGGTTTCTTCAGAATCTGCCATTGGATTTGCTTCTTCATAGTGAGACACATGTGGTTTGGACACCTTTGTTGCTTCAGACTTCTTTCAGTGGTTTTGAGGACACTTCATTCAGGGGGGCTATCAAGTCTCCATCATCTCCATCATATTCATTCCAACACCATTCTTGGATATTGTTCAGCATCAGTTTCCACATCGTCCTAATTTTTCACCCTCTTCATTGATTGTGGCATCTTCATCTTCAGGCAAGGAGACATTTGAGCAGAGTTTAGAGACATCATCGACATCCACATTCATCCTTCCTTCCTTAAACTCCTATCTGGATTGGGAAGCATCTCTGCACTTGCATTTGGTTTTGTTTCTTCCAAAAGGGAGACAAGTTGTTTGTCAACATTAGATCTTGTTTTTTCTTCAGACACTTACCATTTTTGCAGGTGATCATATCTTCTGGGGGGGCTATATAGTCTCTCTATTTCCTCCCTATGGGAGGGCTAATGTATTGTATCCATGTGATGGATGGTGTACTTGGGGGGTATTTGGGAGTCCATCCTTCCCATCCTATCTCACATTTTTTGATTTTCCATCTCCTTTTTGGAGAGGGGTTTTGTTCGCACTGGGTTTTCCCCTTTTCTCTGGTTGTGGGAGATTTTCTACATCTTCATGTACATGGGTACCTAACATGGCGTCGTATCCAGGACCCATCATCGATCATCTATGCATAATCATTTCATTTTCCTCCCTAAGTTGAACTTATGGGGGGTGTTAGTGTAATTAAATTAATTATTACACTAGCATAAGTTAACTTAGGTCATACATCATTTAGTCCTAGGTTGCATTTTAATAAATCATTTAATAATGGGGTAGTGTCCCCTTCCATGTTTGTAGGGATAAAATTACTTCTAGAAGATGAGTTGTCCTTCTAGAACTTATCTCAACATTTAATAAATTCCTAGATAGGGTTCACATGTTGTCACATGTTGTTAGATCATGACACATGGCAACATCTCATGCATTTTTTAGGTTTCATTCATTCCTATATATTCAAGGAACTTTGTACATTTGTAATCATATCATCTCATAATGTAGATCAATAATAGAATCTTCATTGTGCATGCCTAGTTGCAACACTTTTTGTGTGGTTGATTATCTTTCCTGGCAAAGGTCTCCCATTGAAGACTATAGCTTCAGGGACCCTGTGCATCCATAATTTGAATAGTCTTTGTGGTCAGATTTTAATAGTAATGACTCTTCCCACCCATGCATCTACACAAAACTCATTCTTTCATGTTATTCTCTCATTCATTCTTACATTTGATCTCTCTCTCTCTCTCTCTCTCTTTCAAACTTTCTCTTCTTGCTCTTTTATTCTCTCAATCTCATTTCTACAACAAAGCTCTGTAGGAATGAGGTCCCTTCAACAACCAAATATCTCTTGCAAGAGCTCAATTATGTGTGTATTAAGCCAAGAGGGGGTGACATACTATTGGTAACACTCCCTTGCTTCTTGTCTATTTGTGAATAGATTATCTATTGTGTATTTTCTTCATGATATGGGTTCTCCTCCTTGAGTGGGGTTGAATTTTATCACTTTTTATCTACTTTGTTGTGTATCTATTTCTCTCTATATTTTTGGTGGTTTGTGGAGGTGGGAACACCAAAACAAGGGTTTGACTGCTACAAGCCCTGAAACCGCCCCAACAATTTTCCTCATTCACCTTGTGTGTAGGTTGTTTGTGTAGGGATTGAAGGAAGGTTTTGTCAAATGAGACTCTTTGTGAGTTAGTCCTCTACCTTCCTTGTCATTTATCATCATTTTTCCACTTTCTCTTAATTTGGTAGATAAAGAAAACCTCAGATATAAGATAGTTAGTAGATCCTTTGCATTTTTTTTTGGAGGATCAGTGCTATGTCTATATAGAATGCCAACACACCTCTAGGAATTTAGTGCACCACATTGGTGTCCTGCTCCTATGTTTCTATCCTTTTGGCCAAGATATTTTCCTTCTATGGTAGGAACCTTAGTGTTTTCACTCTATTCTTTAAGTTTTATGTCTATTTCCTTTTTTGATATTCTATCTTCAGTCCTTTCTTTGCAATTTCTTCATTTAGCTAAGATAAGGTAGTTTAGGGTAGTTCATTCCCTAGGAATCTATTAGAAATCAAGGGACTCATGAGAAATGAATCCTCATACTCTACAATCGCAATAAAAAATATGTGTACAAGAAAGCCATATAGGCATACAAAAAATCCTTAATATAATTATCCATACATGGATTGGGATGGAATATTTGATCTTTTTTTTGTCAAGTAAATGGAAAGGCAAGTGATGTCTCTTGATTTTGAACCCATTGACTTGACCTCTACTCTATATTTTTTTGGATATCCACCTAATACAATAAAAAAATACACATTAATATGTAGAAAAATGAAATATAAGTGAATAATCACTACCACAAGTTGATAATTGATCTCAATCATTTGTTTACTCTTTTCATTTGTTTAAGGAGTAGGTGCACAAATTGGATTTGTGACCCCCCGTGAGAAGCATCAAGAAAAAAGTTAGATTATAAATGAATATTATTCAAATTTACACTAATATATGTGGGATAAAAAAATAGAATATAAAATTTACTAATATAGCTCATACCTCTATCAAAGGAATTGAAGATAAAAATGTTGCACAACAATGCCTACCTCCATTGTTCCATGAATATCAAGAGGAGTTTGAATTTATGCCATCAACTAAAAATAGAATAATGAACTATTTTTCCAAAATATACCTAACATTGTTTATAAAAAATAATGATTAAAAATATTAAAACCTACCTCAATGAAACTTTTATCTCCACTCCCACCAATAGGTCATGATGCTGAAGGTCCAACATCCACTTGTTCATAATCAAATATGAATTTAAAGATTTTCATTCATGTAAAGGACAATATTTTCATGTACTAGATTTATTATTTCTTTACTAATTGCATACCCGTGGACTCAACATGACCACAAAATTAGGAGCTAAAGGGTTGACAGATGCACGATGAATACTCTAACCTTAAAATTTTATTACATACAATTTACATTACTTTTCAATCATCATAGATAAATATATTTAATTTTAAATTTAAAAAGGAAATATTGCACAAATTGAATTTAACCTTATTCAAAATTACCTATCCATCAATGCCAAATGTCTTATCCAACAACTCATCTATGAACATCATATCATATGTCCCTGTGCATCCTAAGTATCATTGGACCCATAGTCATAGATAGACCCATATTTTTAGCAAATGTGAGGTGATTGTCGAGACCTAGGAGCCTTGCCCTCATCACCTTGTTCAAAAGGGTTGTGGTGTTATAGAAATACCTATGTGAGGGAGTTGATGGACTGTAGAGTCTTCACCTCAACACTCTCATTCACATGTTTGGAATCCCTAGTCATGAGCATCATGTGCCCCCTCTCTACCCTATGTAGAGCCTTTACCTCTTCTCTATGTCATCCATGTCAAGTTATTTTATAACTTCATTGAGGAAAAAATTGCAATAGAGTTCCTCAAAAAATATTTGGGACATCATTGTTGTTGTATGGAAGATGGTCAAAGACTATCCACCACCTCTCCAAAAAATTTCCCTTATTCCTTGGTATTGGTACCAATGGATAGGGAACCTCCTACAAGTACTATGCATAGGTGCATTGGTTCGTGGATCAATAAAAAATGCATAGAAATTAAATTTCAATATTTTTTCTTTTACTTGTTCATATTATAAATTTTTGGCATATAATTGTATTTCTTCTTGCCTCTTGTTTTACCACATGTTAATTTGGAAACTTATGGAATCTACGTGAGAGATGATAGATTCCAATGAAGTGGCAAGGGTAGACTAGTGCAAACTAGTTCCACTTAGATTTCTCAACCTTTCAATCAATGTTTGAAGTTATTTTTTATTCTTTTCAATTTTCCCTAGGGGGTTTTCTTGTGTCCTAGGAGGATGTCAATGAATTGTTGTAGGAATTTGTTGAGGTTGTTCTTCACCAAGGTTTTCATGAATTGGTGAATTAGGATTTTCATGAATCAGCAAGGGATTTTCAATTCTTGAAAATTAAACAAAATTGAATCAAAACTATTCCTAAATTACTATTTCATTCAGTTTTTACACTAAAAACTAAAAAAGCCTAATTCCTCAACCTCATGGACATTATGGTGGAATATCAGAAATGGTTTGGTCAACTCCATAATATGTGTGTGATTTCTCTTGCTTGTTATTTATTGTTGAGAAGGTGAGAGGACAAGTTCAAATGAGCTCAACCCTTTTGAAAATTTTCTTTTATGTTTGAAATAATGCAAGCATGTTATAACATGCTCCCATTAGGTATTGGATGAACCAAAAGGTGCTTGTGGCCACTTTTTTGTCCCCCATATGTTTGCACACACCCTGTATCCTTAGCTATATTTTGAGAAAATAATTATACAAATTATTCTATATTGGTTAGGAATTTATGACATGCCCCCTCATCAATGTGGTTTCTCATTCCCTCAAGCCCTCTTGAGGAAGTACTGAGAATCAAAGATAAAACTAACCCTATTACACTTGATGCTAATGGTTTAATCTTTTTAAGATCAACAATAACTTTTCTATAATTTCTAATTTTCTAAATAAATGATAAAAAAATGTTTTTATGATGTATTAGGGTTTGGAGGTATGATATTTCTTCTCTTTGGGTTAAGGATGGAAATTTTAGAAGAAAATTTCCTCTCGCTATGCCTCAAGACATCTATAGAGATAAAATAATCTCCTTATACTATGGATTTCTTTCACCTCTAGGAGCATCCCTCTTTTCTATGAAGTTTTTTTTTATTTGTACTTGTATTTTATTCTTTCAATTGTTAATATTTGAATAGATTTGCAATGTCAACCATAATATCTTTATGAATTAGATGATAAAATCTCACTAGATTGTATTTTGGAAGAAGGTTTAGTTGAATTGGGAAGCAAAAGGTTAAAATCGGATATAGAAACTATTGAATACTAATTCCAACATAGATTTATATAAAAAATTAAGGAGCCTAAGCTATTCATCATGAAGAAATCAAATAGCTTTTTTTTTAAAGAATTAACAAAGGGTGTATGAGTTTATGAGCATAACTTTTTTGGGGCAATAGCTCAATAAAAACTGGCGATCAAATTTTGGTCTAATAGCCAACATTGTCATTTGATATCTTTTATTTTTTGAGAAATGGGAAATCATCATATGCTTCAACTAAACTTTTATTTAATGGTAAATATTTATCTCTTCTAACATTTTAGGATGTTACAACTTAAAGAACACAAATGAGATTACTACTAGATCAATGGTTGGGAAAAACATATGAAAGGGACCATAATGGACAACATAGATACAATATTCCTTTTGTTAGCATTTTGTAAAAGGAATACAAATCTCTTAAACACTATGGGGAAGATACATGAAGTTTTAGTACATACCAAAAATAAAAAATTAGTTAAATGCTAGATCAATGAGTTCTATGAATACTTTGCACACTTGCATGAGAAAACCCTTGAGCAACACAAAGTATTCAAATACACACATGAATTATTGTCTATTATTTGTCCAAAAAATAGAGTTCCTCACTTTAAAAACATTGAGAAAATCCTTTTGCAATGCATCTAAAATTGAAACCAAGGAAAAACTTAAGCATATATTTTCTTCACACAAGAACATGCCAACATATGATTCAACTCTAAAGCCCTCTATATAGAAGCATAGAAACAAGAGTAAATTTAAAAAAAAAACAATTATACCAAATTTTAAAGCATCTATATGATTCAAACCAAGTAAGTACAAGGATAAGAAGAAGCAACAATATATAACATATTGTTCTGGAGCCAACCTAGACACAACAAACAAAAGTATAAGCACACATTATTCGGGTAACATGCTTGTACATATTTGTGTCTATTAACCAGTTGATGACACATTGAGATAGTATTTCTAATTTATAAACTATTTACTTTAACATATTTTCTAACGATGTCCAAAATGAAAAATGTCATCATCTCCTTCCATGTCTAAAATGAGACGTGTCATCATCTCCCTCCAATACACGCCCAAAGCCTACTTCATTTTGAGTGCAAAGTTCTCCTATTTTTTATTCCTACCTTGCTCTTATTCCCCTATTTCATCAACAACACACCATGTCACAAAAATAACTCCTCCCCTTCAATATATCTAAATTTACAATAATAACTCTCTCAAATAGACTCTTTAACATAATACTAACGTGTTATACCTGTGACAATTGGTATTTCTGTATTGCGTCCATCTCTCCATCATCTGTAGTGGAATACAACCATCCAAATGATTATAAATAATACCTGTGACTCCTAATATGAAGAAAAAACAAATTCAAGTCATCAGAAAATCAGTAACTTACAAAGCAGACGGCAGTCAGATAGAACTATTGTCATTCCCAATACTAGAAAGATTATGGCTGACAATTGTCTGTCCATTGAAACAGTTTTGTTTCTCAGAAAAACAAAATATTGCACACCCAAATGTAGTGTTGCAAAATTACCTTCACAAAGATGGGTATTTATAATCACACATCAAGGATTGAGTGGCCAGATTTTTGGTCTGTATTTGTTTCATTTTGTGTTTACTTCTCTAAAGTCAGGGCATTAATTTCATTGACGTTTGTAGTGGCTCTCAAATCTTTCTGCAGTCAATCCCATCTGTTTCAGATTGAAAAATTGAAGTCTCTGCACGTGAATGACTTAAATGTTGAAGGCAACTATTCATACAGACTGAGTTCATGTTAGATCATAAAATAAAATCTTTTGAGCTGAATTGCAAGTGGCTGACAAAATTGCAAGCAACTTTTGTCAATCCAATCTTATCCATCATTTGACTCCATGATAAATATGGCCAACCTTTGCAGTTATTTTATTTGACTATCTTGTATAGTTTTTTAATAAATTATAATAGTTCAACTAAACATTTTTCTTTTATTTCAAAAGTCAATAGATATTATATATATGGGACTTAGTAAAGTCAATTTAAGTCAAGTCTATGTAGTTTAAATCATGTGTTTAGTTTAAGATTAAGTTATTTAAATTGATTTAGTTTGTGAAAAATAAAATGTCAATTTAATATTTAAGTTATTAAAACAGAAGAAGAATGAGTAATTCTATTTTTCATATTAAGTTTATAGTCATTGTTGATTGAATAATCTTCTTATTGTAAAATCCATTTAAATAGTTCTTATTTTTTAATAAATACCTCACATCTTAACATATAATCAATTTATAGTCTTAGAAAATATAAATATTTAAAATATACAATAATTATAACTAGCCAGTATACATTTAAAACATGTCAATATGAATAATGATGTAATTAGATAGTATACAATTAAAACATGTCAATAAGAATAAATTTTTAATGTTAGGATATCATGAGTTCTTTTTGTGAATAAGATTGGAAGAGTAATAAGGTGTAATCATTATTATGATTTTTGAGAGAATACAACCACTTGCAATCAATGAGATGTTTTTGAATAAGCTTAGCTAATGTGATTATGAAGTATGATCTAAGGAAAAAAATCAATTTAGAAAAAGACTTGGAAGAATAAATTTGTGTAATAAATGATTGATAATGGTCATGAGAGAAGATGCAATCATTAATCTATAAATTGAGTGTTGTGAGAGGCTATAATATTCAATTATTTGGAATAAAGTGTTGGATCTAATTATATGTGTCTTTGATCAAGTACATATTTTTTGTGTACTTGAAAACCATGAGTACACAAAATCATTGACCCCTCATATACCTTTTGATACTAAGTTTTCACAATATTAATTTTTTTTTCCAATAACAATTAATTATTCTATGTCCCCTACACATAAAATAGCTAACCCATTGCTACATACAACCTTAAAAGTGAAACCAAATAAATATTTGATGTGGCTAAACACATCACCTGGATGCACCACAAATTTTTATATTTATTTTATATTTAATTCAAATATTTTATTCTTGTGCAAAATCTATGACACCCTTTTCCTAACATTCTCCTAGTTGTTGTATACATTGCATAAAATTCAATCAATGAAATACATCATCATAGCCATACATGAAACCACATGAATCTCTAGCATGCTCTCATGATCTATCAAAATAGCTATAATAAAACCAAGGTGACCATCATCTCAAGCAAGAACTCCTCTAATCCATGCCACCTATGGAAGAAAAGGAACAAGACAAGGTGAAGATACACTAATCCAAATAATACAAGCATCAAATCCAAGTGATAAAAAGGCTCCAAGTTGTTGTTAAAGGAAAGAAACCCACATGACTAGAAATACCATCCGCAACATAAGATAATACATCCAACCATCCATAACTCCTAGGTATCAACAACATAAGTAAACTCATTCTAACAATATATACAACCCATTAACTGCAATCACAAGATCCTTATATAAAACTTGTCAATAAAGAACATACATATCTAGGAACTCCCACTACATGGGTAAAATAAATTCTGAAAATAGATCATCGCATACCAATTCTACTAATCAACACTCAAACTAAGGTGTGGCTAATAATAAAAACCATGTAGCACCCAAAACTATCACAACATTCCACACATACACCATAAATAGTTGCATACTCTCTCACAAAATGTCTCCATAACTATCCCAAATCATATGAACATGAAACTCAAAGAAATAGCTATAGAATAAAGAGAAAACCTTCATAGCATGCCCTTATACCAATATCTCATTTAGTTGTAAGATATGTCAAGTATGATCTCCTTGGCAACCCAATATAATCTCCTTTACAACCCCAAATAAAAGCCTCAACAACACCTAATCAATCAATCTCATAGATCAAATGAATAATATGTATCATGTAGAACCAACATGGATGTAAGCCTGTCTTAACTAATTAAGATAAAAATAAAAATTATATAGATTCCTAAAATAAGGAATAATCCCAACAAACATCTCCTATGATCCTCATATATGGAATCATAAGAAAAATCATACATCATAAGGAGATAACAATGCTAAAACCCCCTCAAATGAGCCCTAAAAAAATAACAAAAGCTTAAGATATATATCCACAAGAAGATAACTAATAAATACAATTGTATCTAAAAATAGGATGGGAAATACCTATTGTAAGAGAGGGGGACCAACCACGTTCAAGGCCCCAGGTCATAGAGAGCCAAGAGTGGAAGGCTGCCCTAACTTACCTCACTCTAAAGGATTTGTCTCAAAATGAGGGATGAGAATGATGAGGACTGTAAGGTTCTCTAATCACTCTACGGACCTGAACCTCAGAATGGGGCTAGGTGAGCTAGTTTTTGGGTTCAACACTGTGCCTTAGGTAGCTCTATGCCCAAGGATGAAAGTGTGGTTCTGGGACGACATCGTGACATGCTGGTGTCTCTCAAGTGTGCTAGCGTCCGTACGACCAGAGGACCAAAAATACAGTGGGAACTTCCAGAAAACAAGCTGACAACCTAGCTAATGGTTTCTAAGGGAGCAAAACAAAACTATAAAGTAAGAGAAGTACAAACAGATATGATAAAACAAATATATTAAAGCTAGGGTGACAAAGATGATCTCACAAAAGAGCTTGTTCACCAAATAGCTTCAAATGCACGTCCACCTACACACAAGGAGGAAAATTGTTGGGAGGCTGTATAGGGGTCTGCCTCAGTCAAACCCTTGTTTTGGTGTTTCCACCTCCACGGACAACCAAGATAGCAACGATAGAGAAAAGTATGATAAAGGAGGAAAGGCAATAAAGAACACAATAAACACTACAAAACAGTAATGTGCTACTCAACAAAATCGTAGAGGAGAGGAGTGAAAATGCTTACCACCTCTACCAAGAACTCACTAGCTAATGGAGGAGAAAAAGAGAGGACTCAAGCCCCTGCTGCAATGGTGTTGTTCCACACTTGTTCTATGAAGTTGATGGAGTGTTGTTGCTACTGCTATGGAGTGCCAAAGTGCTGCTTGGGTGTGATGGATGCTAAGAGAATGCTTGAGAATGCTAAGAGAGATTGCTAGAGCTTGTGAAGAAGATGAAATGCATGAAGGAAGAGTGTTTTTGAAGGTGGGATGAGAAAAACGGCCATATTCAAGTCAGTTGGTCAAAGAGGGGCATTACAAATCAACCCCAATGGGAAGTGTAACATTTCTTCTAGCTTTAGACACAGGAATCCATCAGGGATGTAAGTGTGTCATGTGGACGTCTACGTGCTGCGTGGGTGTCCTCGATAGTTATTCTTCTACCAACATGAAAGACAGTTGCCAAGTGGAACGAAGGTAGTGGGCTGATGTGGAATTTCTCCTTCGGATTTGGTTTTCTAAGGTGAGGAAGTGTAAAAGGGGAATTTGTGTAAGGGGTGAAAATTCACGCCTATACACCTATTAGAAGATAATATGCTAAGTAGACCAAGAGTGGGAGATGAGAATGCTCCTCCAAGATATACCAAGTCACCATGACTCTCTTCCAAGAATAATATCCTCTCAAGTCCATGAAATCAAGTCTATATTCAGGTGTAGGATCCTTGGTATTCTTACCTTAACCTCCAAAGAGTACATTCATCTCATAAAATGTCTCCAATCCAAAGAGAAATCCAGCCTCAACCAACTCTCTAAGTATGGATAAGAACATTCAAATGATCAATCCATAGTAAGCTCCAAATACAACACCACACTATCATGAAGCTCTCAAGAACATCCAACCAATGTACTAAATACCAAGAGAACTAACAAGAACACCATCTAAGCTCCAACTATAGAATCAAGAACCCAATCATGATATCATGATGTAACATATCCTTAGAAGATCACATGCTCTAATGAATATATCCTAGTCTTAAGAGAACCCAGATATAAAAATCCAAAAATCTAATTTTTGGAATCAAGAGTAAACTAGGAGACAATACCAAACATACTCTAAAGCAAGGATCAACATCTCTAATCACATGAACATAACCATATCTTAACAATATAACTCAAGATTTCAAATAGCTCATACTACATAAGAATCATGATCTAGGATCTTGTCCATGATACCAAACCATTGTAAAAGATCATCCATCATTAGGTGATGATTACACATCGCTACCAAAGATCCCACTAAATCATGATACACGATATCCATGGTATCATGAAAAGTATATCATAATCTAATGATCATCATGGTCCACACACACTCAACTGTAATACCAATAACACTAAATTAGAACCAAGATCTCCAAGCCAAAGAAATTAACCATCAATACCAAAATTTCATACTAAATTGTGTATCCAAGCTATCTATGATATTGTGATAAACATGCTACAAGTCCCAATAAATGACTATCTAGGCACTCTAATCATTCATCTTCTCATACTAATGCAACAAAATAATATACAAATGACCATAGACAAGGACAACCAACAAATTTTGCATCAACACTAAATAAATATCATGGATATAAACAAT
>VDFB02341502.1:0-45352 GCA_007258455.2 Sequoia sempervirens
TCAAATGAATACAAAAAAAGTTATGTGTGTTGAAGTACACCTCTGTCCAAATTATAATTACGTTGACTTGGAACATTAATTAAAAAAAATATATGTAAAAAAAAATTATGAAAAAATATCCATCCCCTAGATATTGGTGTGAAAAAATTGCATTTTGTGAAATCGCACTGTATCCTATCTATAAAAAAAGTTATGTGCGCCGAAGTGAACATCAATTTTTAAAAATGCTGATTAGTAGAAAAAATAAGTTATTAAAAATTACATAAAATGATTCACAATTTATTTTTTAATTTTTTTAAAAAAATATAATTAGAATCTACACAAAATATCTAACAAATAACTAGTTTGATTCATCTTCAAAACCTTAATGTTTAGCTACTATAGGTGTAAGAAAGTGAATGTCTGGTGAAAAATCATGATTTTAATGTCAAGTTTGGCCAAAAATTGTAACCCATTATTGTGGGATCACCCTCTACATTCGGGTCAAACTAGTTTAATTGTCAATTTTGAAGTGTTTACCATTTCAAACTGAAAGTTCTTGATCCTGCACATAGTCTGGTCACAAAGGCATATTTTTGGATACTATTATATTTATTATCACCTTGATTATCCATCGCCCTTTCAATTCCCAATCCCTGCATTACCATCGGGGTTAGGAATCAAACCAACACTTAGCCTTGTCTATTGTATGGTATCATTTTATCTACTTGTCTGATGACTTCATCACTATCAAGATCGAAGAATGGACTGATACTGTGATTTTTGTTAAAATTGTCGACTAAGGTGTTCTTCCAAGTCCTGCTTCTAATGCCCACATTACAATCAAGGTCGAAAGTTGTTTCACCACTGAACCTTCCCATTGATTGGTACATGGACCTGACAATACCCTAATCTCGATTCCTGACATATTGTTAGGAGCAAAAATTAAACTTGACCCATTCCCATTGTTCATTTTAAGACTTGGTTCATGATGGAGTCCCGATCCTGACTCCTAATGTCTTATCGGGTTTAGAACTTGGGAGACTACTAACACTTGTCCATTTTGGATGGGTCTGGTTCCAAATGACATCGTAATCCCACAGTCCGATTCATATTCGGGATGAAAACTCTGCAAGATCTCCTTCATTAATTTTTTTTGTTTAATTACCTCTCTCTAGTCGCAACCTGATCTCAACTCCTGGTCATACTATAGGATCAGTCTGCACACTAATACCCAACTATCATTTGTCTAGATTCCTAGCCAAGACCTGATCCTGGTCCTGACTCGTGAACACCACGAGGTCAAACTCTAGAATTGTACTGAACTTCTCTTTTACATAGGTAGGGTACATGGTTAAAGCCCAATCCCGACACCAGACAAAATTCATTTTATGGTTTAAAATGGCTAAGTTCTTGGCTTTGTCTTCAACCCAAGGATCAAATCTAATGAGTTAAATTGGATTCTAACTTGAAGCAATATGGATGTCAAATGAATGTTTGTGTGTTAAGTTACTCCTCATATATTTTTCTTCTTTGTGTAATAACAAAAAAATTGTAGGATAACTAACAAATGCCTAACTTGAAAGAGGAATTTCATGCTGAGGAAGTGCTTACTGAGGGAACATCAAAGAAGGCCAGAGCTAAGAGATTAAAGCTAGAGCAAGTGCCTTACACAATGAAGTATAAGTATCAACAGAACCTAGTTCCATCTAAATTTGACTCTGAAGTCATGAACATAACTGACACATTGGTGGAACATATGGATTTGGAGCAGTTCATCAAGGATACATTTTCAGAGGATGATTTCCCAAGAGCAAGGAGAATTGTAGAATCAGGGCTAGCTCATGTAGCTAGTTTTCTTGTAGCTGTGTAGTGTCCTAAGTTCATCTTAACTACTACATAGGTGTATAGCCCTACTCAGAAACAACGTATTGATGCTCAGGGTAATGTTATCATTGATTAAACTTCATACATGATTAGGCATGTCTTTGACCTCCCTTCTTACCCTAATCTGAATATGATGACTAAGGCACAGGAACTTGAACTATGGAACATGGATGTGGAAGGAAATAAACAACCTATCAATAAATGGTGGTTGAAGAAGGAAACAAAGTCATTAAAGAAGGTGCTACCCAATTCTAAGATGTCATAATTCTCTGAAGACAATGGAAATATTATCACACTACTAGCCAAAGCATTTGGCAAATCAAATTCTCATATTTTTGAATACTGGATGTTTCCTTTCATCCAATTGATTTTAGATGGAAAGTAACACTTGGATTGGGGGAAAATCATTTCAGATAACATTCATGCCCAACTCCTCTAGGTAACATAGAATAAGAAATTTTACATGTCTTCTTATGTAATGTATTATGTAGCAAGGATTGGAAGGTTTCCTAGATTAAACACTCAGGGATCAATGGATGATGACCTGGATCAAAAGAAGGTTTGGGAGTATTATGACCAACTTGAGCTAACGGCTTTAGAAAAACACCTTAAATGAGTCAATGATGCTTTCTTGTATTTGATTATAAATTAGCACATAGGTGACATTGGTTTCAGATTGTCACATGAAGCTATGGAGTTTATTCGGGAGTGGGGGTATTGGTTTATTCCATACCCCAAGTCTACTTATTTCAGGTTATTTGGCTTTGATGACAACCCTTTTAAGTTGCCAAGATGTTGAGGTGATAGGTGGATTCTTATGTAAGTTTCTAGGCAAGCTGCAGAAGTAAATGTTTTATTTTCATCACAACATAAGACTATTGCTCATTATTTTCCCTTGAAAATTGGATTTTATTCTTCTTCCTCTTCAGTAATGGCTAAATCAGCAACAGAGAAGTTCCAGGCTTTGAATTTGTAGTAGCATACTAGCAGAAGGAATTTTGACTCTAAGAAGAAAATGCATGCATTTTATCCCTCTCATTTTACTTAGCATATTGCTCTTCTTGAGGAATTTTGGGCTAACCTTTAGGATTAGTTTGAAGTAAGGAAATGGGTTACGAGAGATTAAAAATTCCTCAGATGAGGAATTTTCATATTAAAACTAATATTCCTGAAGGCACTATAGATGATGGTATCACTCTTGATCCTCGGTATGATATAAACCAAGTGGCTACAAAAGACTTGCAACCCATCAATTTGGCAGAAAAGGAAGAGACTAAAATAAAAAAAGTATCATGGGTAGTGGTAAATAGAAGTTTGAAATGGATTGAGCTCCATCTAAAACAACCAAGAGTTGGGGTATCAAAGAAAAGAGGTTCCAGCAGTGAACCCACTTCATCCGTAGAGACTAAATAATATAAAATATTGAAGAAAGGTGTTGCAATGATGGAAGCAGCCACCGAACAGCCTCCACAAGTAGAAGAAGAGATTTCTTTACAGATTATTGATGATGCTTTGTGTAAAGAAAAATTTACTTATGAGGCGGTTGTTGCAGGTGTTACTTCTATCTTTTTTCTTGTACCTTTGGTCGTTGTTCACCCTGGTGAGGAGAGTTCTGCAAAGAAACAGGTTGTTGTTCCACGACAAACTGAGGGAAGTGCTCCTACCGTGCCAACAACTTCAAAAACTGTAATTGTTGAAAAAGAAGAACCTTTTGTAGTTGATATAATAGAAATTTCTTTAGATTCTTAAAGAACTCCATCTGAGGAAGGGTGACATGAATGGGAGAAATACCTGAACAAGGTTGAGGAGGAACCAGGAGAGGAGGAAGCAAGGTTTGAAGTTGGCAGTCTACATAGTGCAGAGATGGAGTTAGAGGATGTACTAAATGAAAGGGATCAAAAAGAATTAAGGGAGAATGCTTGAAATTTTCTATTATACAAGATGCCCAAGAAGAAGAAGAACAAAAGAGGAAAGTTAAGGAGCTAGCTCGAGAAGAGGAAGTAGCTGAGGCATTAAAGAAAGTGGAAGTAGAAGCTCATGAGAAAGAATTGAAGAATGCTCAAGAAAAGGTAGCAGAGGAAGAGCTTCGGGCTAATGATTTGAAGCAGCAAAGAGTGAAGGATGAAGAAGAGGCTGCTAAATGAGAGGAAGAAATAAGAAGGATAGAAGAGATAAAAGCTGAGAATGAAAGGAAAGGGCAGGAAATATTACAAAAGGAGCAAGAGGAGCTTCAAAGGGCTGCTTCTCAACAAGCCATTTGAGTTATTTCTTTTGCACTTCTATCCACTACACCTCCTACTGTTCAACAGGTAGCCACTCAACCAGCTAAACCCACTTGGTTGAAATTAAATTTGGAGAAGAGGCATCAAGTATAGGGTCAGCTCATGACATGGGATGAAATGAGGACTGAAATAGATAAGGCAAAGTCAAAGAAGAAGCCTCGTGTTGTGCACTCCACCAAGTTAACTGATGAAGGTGATTTGGTAGAAGAGATTGCTACCCCAATGGCTAACAAGGATGATAGAGAGTTACAGCCTAAAGATTATTAGATAACTACTATTAATATAGGAAAGCATACTAGAAGCTAGTAGATAAATTTGAGAGACATTGTTACCACCACACTCTAGTCCATGTTGATTAAAGATAAACAAGCCAAGGATGAGCTTAAGGTAGAGGTGGGAAAAATGAACTTTCTAAAGGAGTTAATTTCATCTACTCTAGAACAACCTTCACCATCAAAGTCCCCTATTTTAATGAGTAGAAAAGAGGTGGATAGCCTAAATGAAATGAAAAAGAAAGCCACATTGTTTGATAACTAGTTTAATTTTTTAAGTCTGATATAAATGAGAATGTTGAGCAGGGCTTTAAATGTTATTATGCAGGTCTTAAGTTGGTTAGAGAAATGGAAGAGTCCATAAGGAAATGGTGGGCAGAGAAAGAGAAACTTAGGGAGTACTTGGGGAAATTAAGGGTGATTGCTAAAATTTCTAATGAGGAATTAGTCCAATCACAGATTCTTGGGGATGAAGGCTCTGATTTTGTTTCAAAATCCATTAATATATCTATCTTTAAAATGCAGAATCTCCTCGAGTAGAGAATTTCCATGCTCAAAATCATTCATGAAATATGGGAATAGGTAGGCATCTTTGAGGAGATCATTTCAAAATGAATTGGTAAAATTTTACCTCATGAGCAGAGACTTGAGTCCTTAGGAGATATAAAATATGCTTGGGAGGAAAGGCTTGAAGGAATAATGAAACAAGGAGATACTATTGATCTGACGCTCATGGATAGGCTACTTGATATTAGAACTGACGTGCGTTGGGAATCACGAACATTTTCCACCTAAAGTATGTAGTTGCTACGGCAAGGAAGAAATTCGAAGAAGCAACGTTCAAAACTGATTGGGTTGATGGGCCACATGATGATGTGCTAAAACAAGTCTTCTCTAATTATGATGAGTATTGTGGGACCCCTCAAGAGGGTGAAAAGTGAAGAAGGCATTTCAGTTATCTTTTTTATAGTAAAACTTTCAGGTAGTTCTAAGCAGATGGATGACTTGTGAATCAGGGTTGGCAGACTGAGAATAACACATGGTGATCAAGCAAGGAACTAAGTCAAGACTCATAGTTCAAATTTTGGAATGAAGAAGCAGGTGGTGCACCTATTCAACTACAATAGTTTTAGCATAGGAAAATCTTGGAGTTAACTGGGCATCTCTACAATTGTGGATCTAGGCCCCAGATTATGGATCTCAAATTTTGATAGGAGGAATTTGTGCTAAATTTTGTCTGTATGTAAAAATTATCTCCTTATTGTAAAGGTAAGCTAATTGAAGTCATATTAGCTTCCTAAATGAGAGACAAGATAGTTTTACTATTTTTAACACCTTTTTATGCAAAATACTCATAAATACTCTTTTACAGTTTTAATGCAATTTATGTTATTTTCAGAAGTTTGTCAGTATAGTAATAATGTTAATGAACAATGGTTATTCATATGTCAATGAGCTTTGTTGTGCATAAATGTCTCTTATTTGATTAAAATCAATAGAAGATTCTAAATCTAAAATTGTTTTCATTAAATTATCTATGGATGATGTTTCTTTATATTTGTTGATCTATTAATTTTGTTAATGAGCTTGTGATATTCGGTTATTTGAAAAGAAATTAAAAAAAAATGATGATGAATAGATTAAATGGTGCAGCTTATGCTATAGATTTTTTTATTTCATGGTTTTAGTTGGTTTAAAATGCTCATTATGAAGTATACGTGTCTAAATTTAAAGAAATTTGTGTTTATGTATTGATTTCCTAGGCCCTGTCCTATCTTTTGTTGTTTATTTACACCCCTCCAAATGTTTGATTAATTTGCACTATTTGTTTTGTAATCTTTACCAGTATTCCCCTTGAAAATTACAGTTGCATAGGCCACTTAACGATAACAACATTGTCGAGAACCAACTAATGAGACCTTGGGAGATAGATAGTTTTAGCTTATTTATCTTTTTCAGGAGAAATAGAGTAGCAATATTCTATTTTAACGTTGTTGTGTTATTTTGACCATCAACAGAACTAGAACTAAAAGGAGGGCCCAAAAGAACAAAGTAGAGTAAATCAGGTCCTTTTCAATTGATAGGTTTGAAAGAGTTCTTAGATCCACTACGAATCCAAAACCATTAGTTGAACTCCAAACCCTTGTCAAACCCAGAGCTCGTAGGGTCTTGATTCCACAACCATTAACACCACCACACACTCCACCCAAATTTCTAGTAATCCCATAGCTGGTACAACCAAACCCACTGCCACCCATGGCATTCTTTGCCAATAATCCCTCACCACTAGGAATAATTCCTGGTGTCATACACAAAATGCCAAAAACATCTAGAGAAATTCTACCCCAGGTATGCTCATGGAGAGTCATGAAGTGTTGAGGAGCACATATAGGAATTCAAATATGCATGTACTCAAGCTTAAATTGAGCACCATTACATTGTGTGTAGACTATTCCCTTACTCGTTGGGGGATATGGCCTATAATTGGTATATGAATATATCTACAGGGTCCATCCTAAGTTGAAAATTTTTGGAAGACACCTTTATTAATCAATTTTGGGTCTATGTTGACCGTGCTATATTATACCACCAATTTGCTACAATCAAGAAAGAACCACATGAACCATTTCCCCTATTCAATACATGATTCCACTGGATCTATAGAAACTTATAGGATATGTACTTGTTGGCTGACAATATCACCATCCAAGCCTACTTAAAGGTTATAGACTTGTTGATCGGCTTATCTCTCCAAAGAAGCTACCTTCCACCAGATATTGATTCCATGTCCAAAGTATATCACCTGGCCATTAAAATGCAACAACAGGTAAGTTCACATGCAGGGATCTTAGGTGGGATTTTCCCTTCTTTGGGATATTAGATGCCTAATCCAACCCCTTTTTTCAACACAGTCCTAGGGATGTCCCATTCTACGTATGGACCTTCTGCTGAATTACAAACTCCACTCCTATTAACATTCTTTACTAGTGGGACTCTAATTCTACCCACCAAGCTCAAAATTTTCATAATCATGCTAGAGGATCCAACCCCATGACACATTCATCTGTTGTAGCTATTGCAAAAATTTAGTATATTACTCATCTAACAAAAGAGTTAGAAAATGTGAAGAAAACATTATCTCAGGTGACCAATTAGATGGCACAACTCAAGTATAACCCCCCTCAAAATCAGAATTAGAACCATAATTACTAGAATCAAGGATGGTATTCCAACCAAGGTAATTATTCCAATAAGAATTCTAATCAAAATCAAAGAAATTTTCAAAGTTAAAACTTCCCCAACCCAAACTATCATAACCAAAATAGGGGATACAATCAGAGGTCTAATAATAGTAAGTAGTAGAACACTAGACAAAACAATGGGGGATTTTCCCATAATTATGAAGCCAGTGAGGATAAACCAGATACTGCAAGTGTTGCAGATCTGAATTTCATGACTAATTAGTGTAGGTTGCATGACACAACAACACATTTTGAAGTTAATTTCCCAAAAATGGAGAAAATAGTTAAGATTGCACAAGCTAACACCCCACTATAAGGTGCTCCTAATGAAAGTGGTGCATCTACCGATACAACCATGGCTTATGAACTCTATGATGAAGGATCTCCTTTCCCCAGATAAGAGGAAAATGAACCATAGGAGGATGTATATGATGCTCAGGCCTTCCAAGCCAAAGGTGGTAATTTTCTAAGGAATTAGAATAAAGGACCATTCACAACATCTACCCCTCCTAACACTATGGTTGCCCCTAACCAGAATGTTGATAGTAATCCACCTCCACTGAAAGGCCCATCTAAATTTCAAAATAAAGGTAACTCATCTTTTGTTCCTAAATATCAAATGAAAAATGACATGGAATTTGATTTTATTTCAGAAATGCAGAAACAAAATACCTTGTTGTCATTCTTTGACATCCTGAAGTGGTGCCCCACCCAATGCAACATCGTGTTGAGAGCTTTAGAAGAGGAAGATTAGTCAAAAGGGAAGAATAAATGACTCCAACTACTAACATGAATGTGGTCCTATACAAAGGTAAGACACAAACCCCACCATTCCTTTTCAGCCTAAGAATCTTCAAAAAATAATCTACATAATTTATTCTTGGATTCTATAGCCTTGGTTAATGTTATGCCTTCCTCCATTTGTAAAATGTTGGGTTTAAATGTATTTCATAAT
Source organism: Sequoia sempervirens (assembly GCA_007258455.2). Taxonomy (NCBI): domain Eukaryota; kingdom Viridiplantae; phylum Streptophyta; class Pinopsida; order Cupressales; family Cupressaceae; genus Sequoia; species Sequoia sempervirens. Next base: position 8,618 of record VDFB02341502.1, read on the forward strand.
CATAAGAAAGTAATACAATTAGATAGAACTAAGGTCAACGTTGTAGGGGAACTAAAAAACATACATGTGCAGATTGGATCAAACCTACGGATTTAGAATTAAATGGATATTCAGGTAGTTGATATATTCCTGATACATACAGTATCCTTTTAAGTAGGGACTTGATGAAAAGAATTAGGGATTATCTATCCTTGGACTTATTACACATGTGGCTTCCATGGAAATGGGTAGCAACTCAGACTAGGATTGAAAGTGAGCCTCGTCTCAAACATATGATCACTGAGTATGACTTTCCTAACGAAGTAGCCTATTTTGAAACTGAGATAGGAGTCTATAGCAGTGATTTCTTGGGGGCAATGAAGACTTAAAAATATTTGATACTTTAGTAATAACACATACTATCCCCTTGAAACCTTAAGTGAAGCCCTTCCATCAAAATCAATGCCTAGTGAATGCCCTGATTGAACCCTTACTTATGAAAGAAGTGAAAAAGTTGTTGTCGACAAGAATAATTTTTCTAGTAAGGCATTTGCCCTAGGTTGCTAATCTGTTACCTGTTCGTAAAAAGAGTGAAGAAATTAGATTGTGTGTTGACTTTAGAAACCTTAACAAAGCTTCAAGAAAGGACAATTACCCTCTTCCTTTCCTTGATGAGGTGCTCCAAATAGTGAATGGCTTGCAAATGATGTCATTCATGGATGGATATTCAGGATACAATCAGGTGATGGTTAACTATGAGGATAGGATGAAGACCGCCTTCACAATAAAGTGGGGGACATTTTCCTACCAAAGGATGCAATTTGGTCTTATCAACACTGGAGCCACCTTTCAGTATGTGATGGATGTGGCATTCAAGGATTTGGTAGGTAAGTGTATTGTCATATATATGGATGATTTAATTGTATTCTCCACTTGAATAGAGAATACCACGTTTTAGATTTGTCAAAGGTACTTGGAAAGTGCATAAGATATGGCATGTCCCTTAATCTGAAAAAGTGTGTGTTCAGAGTTTCAGAAGGGAAATTGTTGGGCCAAATAATATTAGAAAGGGGGATTTCAATTGACCCCGATAGAGGAATCCATTCTGAAACTAACCATGCCAGGAAACAAAAAGGAGATGAGGTCTTTCTTTGGAAAGATAAATTTTGTGAGGAAATTCATAACTTGGTTTGTGGAGATTGTCAAGCCCCTTAATGAAATGATGGAGAAGGATTCAAATATTGAGTGGAGCAATGAGGCTAATTCTACATTCTCGTAGATCAAACAATCTATTTTAGAGGCACTGGTTCTAACTAGCCCTAATTATCTAAAGCCTTTTTATATTTTTTCTTTTTCATTTGATCATTCTTGTGCTACTTTCTTGACACAATGGAAAGGTGAAGAGGATGAAAGGAAAATTGCTTTCATGAGTTCTCCATTTAAGAATGCTGAAATTAGATATCCATCTTTGGAAAAGCAAGCCTTTGCGTTGGTGCGAGCAGATAAAATTTTTAGAAATTATATCCTCTACAGCCAAATCACTGCCATAGTTCTTGACCATGTAGTGAAGTCTCTTCTTATGTAGACTGAACTAGTTGAAAGATGAGGAAAATGGATGGAAATTCTACAAGAATTTGACCTTGAAATCCACTCGATGAAGCTGGTCAGAGGACAAGGTTTATCTAAAGCCATGGAAGACGTTGATACCAAGATTAATTTCCAATGGTACAATGTGCAATCATTTATAGGTGATCCTTGGTATGAAGATTTAATATTTTTGCTGCTAAATAACAAATGCCCAAATGGAATGAATACCACGCAAAGGAGAGAATTGAGACTAAAGAGTTCTCATTATATGCTCAAAGGGGGAGCTTTATACAAAAGGAATTTTGAAGGTTTCTATCTATGTTTCCTCGACCACCAGCAAGAAAAATAGGCCATTGCTAAATTAAATGGTAGACATGGTACTAGACACAATTCTGCTAATTCTATGGCACACCAAATATTTTAGATCTGACTATTATTGGCCCTATGTATTATGAGGTTCCCATCAACATGTTAGGACATGTCATACATGTTAGAATTTTGCATCCAAGGAATGCAATTCAGTGATGCCCCTACAATGAATATATGAGGTAAGACCATTTTCCCAATGGGAATTATACTTTTTTGGGGAGATTAATCTAAATTCATTTGTAGGTGATAGGTTTATTTTGATGGTAACAAATTACTATACTTGTTGGACTTAAGCTCAGTCTTGCAAGAACAATACCATTGATGTTATCGTTAAGTTACTAAGTTCGAATACATTGTTACCAGGTTTGGAGTACTATTTTCCCTAGTATATGATAATGGCCCTACCTTTTCTTCTAGTGAATTTATTCAGTGGACATATGAGCATAAAATTATGTTGAAATACTCTTCTAATTACTATCCATAGGGTGATGGTGTAGCAGAGTCTACTAACAAGAATTTATTGGAGGTAATTAAGAATCTATTAAAGAGTAACCCTAGGGATTGGCACACCCAGGTGAGGTTTCCCTTATGGGTAGAAATAATTTAGATTAAAGATGACTTGGGAAACTCATTGTTTAAACTAGTCTATGGCCAAGACCCTGTTTTCCCTATCCATCTACAGATACCCATTCTTCAGTTCATGCATGAGTTTTATTCAAATGATGATAGGATAGAGGTCAGACTGACTAGTTTACTTAGTCTGGAAGAGCAGAGGGATGCTGCTCTCCAGCAGTTTTCTAAACATTAGGCTATTGTCAAACTTGGTTTGAAAAAAAGAGAAAAAATAAAAACTTTCAGAATATCAAACCTTGTGCTATTGTGGGATAAATCCAGGGAAAGGAAAGGTGATCACCAAAAGTTTGACTAACTTTGGTTGGGTCCATATTAGATTTTTAAAACCCTTGGTGAGAATGCATTTTGGTTGAGTACTTTAATGGGAGAACCTGTTCCATTTCCTATCAATGGGAAGTTTCTCAAACATTATTTCAACCCATGAGGGTCTGATGCTCTGTTTGGTTGTATATATGTAATTATTTGTTGCTTGGTTTATTTTTTGTTGTTGTTGTTTGTGTTTCTATTCTTTTGTTTTTGGGTGACCTTCATTTTGCTCCATTTCGGAAAAAAGGGGTGGTTATTCAAATTATATTCAAGGTACTGGGAGAGAAATTGGTTTAGGTATTTTCAAGTATGTCTATTGAAATTTTTCATTTTCGAGACTTGTTTCTTGTGTTCTTTTCTAATAGAAATCTAAAAGGTTAAGAACTAATAGGTATATTGTAAGTTATCTCATAAACCACAGTTGAATTTGTCACAAAATAGATAGAAACATTTGTTTACATAAAGGCCTATTTGTCTTAGAGTGATTGTATTCTAGATTCAAGGGAAAAATATGAGTCCTACACAACCATGAGGTCCATTGTATTTCTCAAGCCATATTTTAGGATGATATATCTGAGTATTGAGAAAAGATAAAAATAATTTGTTCAAGTGAAGCCCATACAAAAGAAAATAAAAGAGAGCTATTAAATGATGGAAAAATCTCAATATGAGAAGGGTAATTCAAGTATCTCTATCGAGGATATGGACACCTGGCTAGAAATAGAGCATTACTTTGAGAGAACTAGAGGTATCTATGTTTGGGCTATAGACACCTAGATGGCAACAAAGAAATACCTAGGATATCATTACACGACAGTTAGAAGGGTTCAACTCACTAACTTGAATCTTAAATACAGTTATTCAGAGGTAGGAAGAACCTTTAGGGAAACAGATGATGCATGCACGAACTCAAATTCAAAGTGGTTAATATTGATTTATGTTTGAGATTCCAGCTCAACCTCATTTTTCAGGACTGATCATACTCAAGTTAAAATTTTCATGAACTAGAGGTTCTGGGTGGCTAAATTCTTCAGTATCTTGAAAATGGGTAAACCATTTGAACCTAGCTGATTCACCAATTGTTATGCCTTGCATAACCACCCCATTTTTTTTTTGGTCAAAATGGGTCCCCCTTGTGTTTGTTTGTCCTTGGTGTTCTTATTCAGGTCTTAGGAGTTTTTTTTTTCCCTCCTAAGTTCTTGTGTCTTTTTCTTTTCAGGTCTAGGTTTTGGGAAGGAATATGCACTTGTTACTTTTCAAAAAGTTTAATTTCAAGTTCATGTTCCAATCCTATTCCTATCTTTTCCCTTGTCTTTTCTTTTTTCGTTTTGGTTTGGACTGTGTACCGAAACTCATACTTGTTGCTTTTCAAAGTACAAGTTTTTGTGCATGTCCCAGTTTTGGCCCCTCTTTTGCCTCATGTGCTTTGTTTGTGTTGGAGTTTGCTTTTGAACTAGAACTAGAACCAAGAAATTTTCAAAGTTCTTTTTCCTATTCTTGGCCTGATCCTGACTTCCAACTCCTTTTTGCGTCTATGTTCGCTTTGGGATCAGACTTCAGACCATGACTGAACTTTGCATCTTTTGAAGGTTCTCATTCCTTCTTGAGTCTCAATCCTAGTTCTAGTTACCTCTTTTCTTTCAGGATTATACTTTAGACCATGACTTGCACTCTTAACTTTTTGAATTTTTAGGTTCACCTCATAACCCGATTCCAATCCTCATGTTGTTTTGTTTGTTTGTCGGGTTTCCGGCTATGGGTTGTTGACTAAACTTTGCACCTTTTGGAAGTTTGGTCTTGGTTCATTCCCCAAGCTTGAATTCCACTTACCTTCATTCCTACACCTCGTATTTATGACTCCACTCAAATACTGAGACCCGACCAACCTGCCATTAATGCCATAAGCGCTCACACGTGTGAACAAGTTTAAATCTTGTCGCTCCTCAATTTTTGTTTATTCTACTTTAGGGTATTTGTAGGGTCATCATGAAAAAAATAGGCCCTTAAGTGGCAAAAAAATTAGAAAAATCAGAGTTAGGTAACTTCACGTAAAAATTTGAATAAGTTGTAACCTATATTATTTCAAAAATATGTAAGAATAGAATCTATAGAAAATTGAATGTAGTTTCTAAACTACTAGGTTTTTCTAAAAAATAAAAAAATCTATTTGGGGGTATGTGCAAGATCATCATGGAAAAAATAGGCCCTTAAGTGGCAAAAAATTCAAAAAAATTAGAGTTAGGCAACTTGAAGTAAAAATTTGAATAAGTTATCTATATTATTTAAAAAATATGTAAGAATAGAATCTATAGCAAATTGAATGTAGTTTCTAAACTACTAGGTTTTTTTTTTTTAATAAAGATCTATTTGGCATAAATTTGAAATTTCAATGGAGTAATACTTAAATTTCAGGGAAAAAATAAGAAGTAGGTATCTGTCTGACCACCCTCACCACTATAAAATGATAATATTTTTTTATAAGATTTTAGATATAAGTAGAGGACTCATGTCTAAATGTGATGCATATTATTTTGTAATTTTTTTCCAAGTGAATAATCAAATTTTATTTTTTTATTACAACTTTTAAAAAATATAAAACCTCGTATGTCTGACCACCTTAACTTGGTCAAAACTTCATGAAATTTAATTTTTCTTTTCTTAATCCTATAATATGCAAAGCATAGAATGTGATGCATGTTTTGGATTCAAAAAATGTGATACCTTTTGAAAGCTATAGATGCTTTTCAATCAGTCTATTGATCAGGACTTTAGTCGTAATTCAAATAGAAAATGAATAATAATTATTTATTAAGTTCAAATTAAGGCATAATTTATATTGGTGGAAAGTTGAGAATCTCCTTTAAAAACCCTTTTCGTTTCATCAATTTTGGGTTAAAAAAAAGTTATCAACCACATACCCTACACATACCCATAATATTACCACTTTTTGGTCTATCATGATCCTGCACATACCCTTGGTGAAAAGTTGAAATTTCAATGCAGTAGTACTTAAATTTTAGGGAAAAAATAAGTAGGTGTCTGTATAACCACCCTAACCACAATAAAATGATAATATTTTTTTATAAAATTTTAAATATAAGTAGAGGACTCATGTCGCAATGTGATGCATATTTTTTTGTAATTTTTGTCCAATTAAATAATTAATTATGATTTTTTTTATCAATTTTTTTAAAAATATAAAAAATCGTATGTCTGACCACCTTAACTTGGTCAAAAATTCATGAAATTCAATTTTTCTTTTTTTAATGCTATAGTATGTGAAGCATAGAATATGATGCATGTTTTGGATTAAAAAAATGTGATACCGTTTGAAAGCTATAGATGTTTTTCAATCAACCTATCAATTAGGAATTTAGTTGTAATTTGAATGGAAAATGAATAATAATTACCAATTAAATTCAAAGTAAAGCATAATTTATATTGCTAGAAAGCTGAGAATCTCCTCTAAAAACCCTTTTTTGTTTCATCAATTTTTTGTAAAAAAAAAGTTTTCAGCCTCATACCCATCATATTGCCACTTTTTGGCCCATCATGATCCTGCAAAGACCCTTTAAGGAGTTTTGTGATGACAACTGGAGCAATAGAGAGCTAGGGTTTGAGGAATTCATTGTGATTTGTCATTGCACTACCATAATTCTTGGGTGCATTCGAAGGTAGGTGTTCTTGCTTCCATTTTTGTCTTTATTTTTTTGCTTTCACTTCCATTATGGGTGCTTTTTCTCTCTTGTGTCATTTTTCTTTCCTTTTTCTTTTCTTTTCTTTGATCGGCTTTATTTTGTTGCTGTGTGTTTTCCTTTGCTCTTAAGCCCATGTTGGGTTCATTGTGTGTTTCTTTCATGTTCTTGTGTTGTCATCTTATCTCTTGGTTACGATATTTTTCCATCTTCTTGTTCCCTAGTTCTCTAGAGTCTTTCTCTACATTCAAGTCAAACTGGTTTAATTGTCAATTTTGAAGTGTTGACCATTACAAAATGAAAGTTCTTGATCCCGCACATAGCCCAATCATGAAGGCATTTTTGGGTACTATTATATCTATTATCACCATCATTATCCATCACCCTTTCAATTCCTGATCCCCATATTACCATCGGGGTCAAGAATCGAACCAACACTTCACCTCATCTATTGTCTGGTTTCAGTTCATCCACTTGTCCAATCCTCACATCACTATCAGGATTGGGGGATGGACCAATACCATGAGTTTGGTTAAAATTATCAACTAAGGTGTTCTTCCAAGTCCCGCTTCCCACCCCCACATTACCATTGGTATCAAAAAAAATTTCAACACCTATCCTTCAATCCATTGATTGGCACATGGACCTAACAATACCCCGATCCCGATTCCTGACATGTTGGGATCATAACTCAAACTTGACCTATTCCCATTTTGTATTTTAAGACTTGGTTCATGATGGAGTCCCAGTCCTGACTCTCGATGTCTTAGTGGGTTCAAAACTTGGGAGGATACTAACACTTGTCTGTTTTGGATAGGTTTGGTTATGAATGACATCCTGATCCTGCAATCTGATTCAAATTCAGGATCGCAACTTTGCAAGATCTCCTTCATTAATTTTTGTTGTTTAATTACCTCTCCCTAGTCTCGATCTGATACCAATTCTCAGTCATACTGCGTGATTGGACTTCACACTAATACCTGACTATCATGTGTCTAGGTTCCTAACAAAGACTCAATCTTGATCCTGACTCCTAAATGCTATGGGGTCGAACTCTAGAATTGTGCCTGGTTAAAGCCTAATCTTGACACCTGACAGAATTCAATTTATGATTTAAAATGACTAAGTTCTTGGTTCTGTCTTGAACCCAATGCCTGAAATTGATGAGTTAAATTGTTAAATTGGATTCTAACTTGAAGGAATATGGATTCCATATGCATGTTCATTTGTTAAGCTACTCCTCATATATTTTTCTTCTTTTCCTAATAATGAAAAAATTGCAAGATAACTAACAAATGTCTGACTCTAAAGAGGAAGTTCATCCTAAGGAAGTGCCTGCTGAGGGAACATCAAAGAAGGATAGAGCTAAGAGATTAAAGTGAGAGAAAGTTCCTTACAAAATGAAGTATAAGTATCAAGGGAACCCAGTTTCATATAAATTTGACTCTGATGTCATGAGCGTAACTAGGAAAATGGTGGGACATATGGATTTGGAGAAATTCATCAAGGATACATTTTTAGAGTATTTTGTTCCAAGAGTAAGGAGAATTGCAGAATCAGGGCTAGCTCATGTAGTTAGTTTTCCTATAGTTGTACAATGTCCTAAGTTCATCGTAACTACAACATAGGCATATAACCCTACTCAGAAAAAATGTATTGATGCTCGAGCTAATGTTATCATTAATTTAACCCCAACCATGATCAAACATGTCTTTGACCTCCCTCGTTACCTTGATCTGAAGATGATAACTGAGGCTCAAGCACATGAACTATGGAATAGGGATGTGGAAGGAAATAAATAGCTTATCAATAAATGGTCATTGAAGAAGGAAAATAAATTAGTAAAGAAGGTGTCACCCAATCCTAAGAGGTCAAACTTCTCTAAAGACATAGGAGATATTGTCACACTACTAGACAAAGCAATTGGCAAATCAAATTCTTGTATTTTTGAACAATGGATGTTTCCTTTCATGCAATTGATTTTAGATGGAAAGCAACACTTGGATTCGGGGAAAATCATTTTAGATAACACTCAAGCCCAACTCCTCCAAGTAACATAGACTAAGACATTTTACATGTCTTCTTATGTAATGTGTTGTGTAGCAAGGATTGGAAGGTTTCTTGGATTAAACACTCAGGGGTCAATAGATGATGGCCTAGATCAAAAGAAGGTTTGGGAGTATTAAAACTAACTTGAGCTAAAGGCTTCAGAAAAGGACTTTAAACAAGTCATTGATGCTTTCCTATATGTGATTATAAATTAGCTCACGGGTGAAATTGGTTTCATATTTTCACTTGAAGCTATGGAGTTTATTCAGGAGTAGGGGTATTCGTTTATTCAATTCCTCAAGTCTAATTATTTTAGGTTATTTAGCTTTGATGGCCACCCTTTTAAGTTGACATGATGTTGTTGCGATAGGTGGATTCTTATGGAATTTGCTAGGAATGCTGCAGAATTAAATATTGTATTTTCCTTACAACATAAGGCTGATGCTCATTCTTTCCCCTCCAAATTAGGATTTTATTCTTTTTCTTCTTTAGTAATGGCTAAATCAACAACAAAGGAGTTTCAAGCTTTGAATTTGCAACATCATACTAGCAAATGGAATTTTTACCCTAAGAAGAAAATGCATGGAATATATTCCTCTCATTTTACTCAGCATATTCCTTTTCTTGTGGACTTTTAGGTTAACCTTTAGGATCCATTTGAAGTAAGGAAAAAGGGTTATGAGAGATTAACAATTCCTCATATTAGGGATTTTTATATTAAAATTGATATTCCTAAAAGCACTATAGATGATGGGATCACTTTTGATCCTCAGTATGATATAGACCAAGTGGCTACAAAAGGTTTGCAACCCATGAATTGGGTAGAAAAGGAAGAGACTAAAATCAGAAAAGTATCACAGGGAGTGGTAAACATGAGCTTGGAATGGATTGAGATCCATTTAAAATAGCCTAGAGTTCAGGTATCAAAGAAAATAGGTTCTAGCAGTGAACCCACATCCTCCATAGAGACTAAATAATATAAAAGATTGAAGAAAGGCGTTGCAACGATGGAAGTAGCCAATGAAGAGCCTCCACAAATAGAAGAACAATTTTCTTTATAGAAGATTGATGACGCTTTGTGTAAAGCAAATGTTACTTATGAGGTGGCTACTCCAGGTGTTACACTTAGTTTTGCTACTATACCTTTACCCATTATTCACCCTGGTGAGGAGAGTTCTATAAAGAGATAGGTTGTTGTTCCTCCACAAATTGGGGGAAGTGCTCCTACTGTGCCAACAAATTCAAAAATTGAAACTATTGGAAAAGAAGAACCTTTGTAGTTGATATAGTAGACATTTCTTCATATTCTAAAAGAACGCCATCTCAAGAAGGAGAAGGACCTTAATGGGAGGAATACCTGAAGAAGGTTAAGGATAAACTAGGAGAGGAGGAAGCAGGGTTTGAAGTTAGCAATCTACATAGTGCAGAGATGGAGTTAGAGGATATAGTAACTGAAAGGGAACAAAAGGAATTAATCGAGAGTTCCCAAAAGTTCATTGCTGAACAAACCACCCAAGAAGAAGAAGAACAAAAGAGGAAAATTGAGGAACTAGCTTGGGAAGAGGAAGCAACAGAGGCATTAAAGAAGGTGGAAGCATAAGCTCATGAGAAATAATTGAAGACTACTCAAGATAAGGCAGCAAAGGAAGACCTTCGAGCTAAGGAGTTGGAGTAGAAAAGACTAGAGGATGAAGAAGAGGTTGCTAAATGAGAGGAAGAAATAAGAAGGATAGAAGAGATAAAAGCTAAGAATGAAAGGAAAGAGAAATAAATATTACAAAAGGAGCAAGAGGAGCTTCAAAGGGCTGCTTCTTAGTAAATAATTGAAGTTATTTCTTCTTCACCTCCATCCACTACACCTCCTAATGTTCAACAAGTAGCCACTCAACCAGTTGCACCCACTTGGTTGAAATTAAATTTGGAGAAGAGGCAATAAGTACAAGCGTAGCTAGTGACATGGGATGAAATGAGGACTAAAATAGATAAGGTGAAGTCAAAGAAGAAGCCTCATGTCATGCACTCCACCAAGTTAATTGCTGAAGGTGATTTGGTAGCAGAGATTGCTACCCGAATAGCTGACAGTGATGATAGAGAGTTGTAGCGAGAAGATTATTAGATAAGTATTGTTAATCTAGGAAAGCATACTAGAAACCAATAGATAAATTTGATAGACATTGTTGTCACCACCACCTAGTCCAAGTTGATTAAAGATAAACAAGACAAGAATGAGCTTAAGGCAGAGGTGGGAAAAATGAAGAACTTTCTAACGGAGCTAATTTCATCTACTCTTGAATATCCTACACCATCAAAGCCCCGTTTTAATGAGCTACAACAAGGTGGATAGCCTTAATGAAATGAAAAATAAAGCCACGTGGTTTGATAACTAGTTTAATGTTTCTAAGTCTGATATAAATGAGAATGTGGAGGAGGGATTTAAATGTTATTATGAAGGTCTTAAGTTGGTTAGAGAAATGGAATATTCCATAATGAAATGGTGGGCAGAGGAAGAGAAACTTAGGGAGTACTTGGGGAAATTAAGGGTGACTGCTAAAATTTTTGATGAGGAATTAGTCCAATCATGGATTCTGGGGGATGAAGGACCTGATTTTGTTTTAAAATCCATTAATATATTTGTCTTTAAAATGAAAAATATCCTTGAATAGAGAATTTCCATGCTCAAAATCATTCATGAAATATGGGAATAGGAAGGAAACTTTGCGGAGATCTTTTCAAAATTAATTGGTAAAATTTTACCTCCTGAGCAAAGACTTGAGTCGTTAGGAGATATAAAAGATGCTTGGGAGGAAAGGATCGATGGAATAATGAAACAAGGAGATACTGCTGATCTAACACTCATTCATAGGCTACTTGATATTAGAACTAACATGCATTGGGCAGTCACGAACATTTGCCACCTAAAGGAGGTAGTTGATGTAACAAGGAAGAAATTTGAAGAAGCAATGTTGAAAATTGAATTGGTTGATGGGCTGGATGATGATGTTCTGAAACAAGTCTTCTCTAATTATGATGCGTATTGTGGGAACCCTCAAGAGGGTTAAAATTGAAGAAGGCATTTCAGTTATCTTTTTGACAGTAAAACTTTCAAGTAGTTTTGAATAGACAGATGACTACGAGTCAGGGTTGGAAGACAAAGAATAACATGTGGCGATCATGCAAGGAACTAATTTAGGACTTATAGTTCAGATTTTGGATTGAAGAAGCAGGTGGTGCACCTATTTAGCTACAACAATTTTGGAGTTAATTGGGTGTCCCTACTTTTGTAGATCTAGGCCCCATATTATGGATCCTAAATTTTGATAGGAGGAATTTGTGCTAAATTTTGTCTATATGTAAAAATTCTCTCCTTATTCTAAAGGTCAGCTAATTGATGTTAGATTAGTTGCCTAAAAGAGATATTAGATAGTTTTACTATTTTTTATAGCTTTTTATGCAAAATACTCATAAATACTCTTTTATAGTTTTAATGCAATTTATGTTATTTTCAGAAGTTTTTTTAGTATAGTGATAATGCTAATGAATAATGGTTATTCGTATTCCAGTGAGCTTTGTTGTGCATAAATGTCTCTTATTTGATTAAAATCAATAGAAGATTCTAAATCTGAAATTGTTTTCATTGAATTATATGTGGATGATGTTTATATTTGTTGATCTATTAATTTTATTGATGAGCTTGTCATATTCCATTATCTGAAAAGAAAGTAAGAAAAAAGTGATGATGAATGGTTGTATGCTTTAAGATTCACACTATGAATGGATGCAATGGTGTGACTTATGTTGTAGATTGTGTTATTAAATGGTTTCAGTTGGTTTAAAATTCTCATTATGAAGTCTATGTGTCTGAATTTAATCAAATTTGTGTCTATGTATTTTTTCCTAAGCCATGTCCTATCTTTGGTTGTTTATTTACACCCCACCAAATCTTAGATTAGTTTTCACTATTCAGTTTGTAATCCTTACCAGTAGGCCCCTTGAACATTACAATTGCATAGGCCACTGAACAACAACAACATATTTTAGAACCAACTACGGAGACCTTGGGAGATAGATGGTTTTAGATTAATTATCTTTTTTAGGATAAATAGAGTAGCAATATTATATTTTAACGTTGTTGCATATGTGTAGGATCATGATGGGCCAAAAAGTGGTGATATGATGGGTATGTGTAGGGTATGTGGCCGACGACTTTTTTTTAACCCAAAATTGATAAAATGAAAAGGGTTTTTAAAAGAGATTCTCAATTTTCCAAAAATATAAATTATGCTTTACATTGAATTAAATAAATAATTATTATTCATTTTTTATTTGAATTACGACTAAAGTCCTGATTGATAGGTTGATTAAAAAAAATCTATAGCTTTCAAATGGTATCACATTCTTTCAATCTGAAACATGCGTCACATTCTATTCTTCACATACTAGAGGATTAAAAAAATAATTTGAATTTCATGAAGTTTTGACCAAGTTAAGTTGGTTAGACATATGAGTTTTTATATTTTTTAAAAGTTGTAATAAAAAATTCATAATTAATTATTTACTTGGAAAAAATTACAGAAAAATATGTATCACATTGGGACATGAGTCCTCTACTTATATCTAAAATCTTAAAAAAATATTATCATTTTATTGTGGTTAGGGTGGTCAGATAGACACCTACTTCTTTTTTTTTCCCTAAAATTTATGTACTACTACATTGAAATTTTAAATTTTTACCAAATAATTTTTTTAAAAATAAACCTAGTAGTTTAGAAACTACATTCAATTTGCTATAGATCCTATTCTTACATTACTTTGAAATAATATAGATAACTTATTCAAATTTTTACGTCAAGTTTCCCGACTCTTATTTTTCTTATTTTTCATTGCCACTTAAGGGTCTATTTTTTCCTTGATGATCTTGCACATACCCTATTGTGTTATTTTGACCATCAACAATTAGTAGGAAATTTGATATACTTGAAAGGCCACATTTGAAAGGCACATTTGAAGGGCCAATCACCTTTGGGGACATAGTGAGCAACATGGTCCTCTAATAGATACTTGAAGAAAGCTTTCTTAATTCGTAGAGATTGAATTGACTTAAAACATCCTTATGAAGTAAAATATAAACACAATGCTAATCCTCTGTAGAGTAATTTTATTTGTGCATCTGCACACAACAATTGTAGTGATCTTGATTAGGTGATCCTCTAATAGATACTTAAAGAAAGCTTTCTTATTTCATAGAGATTGAACTGACTTATAACAGGTTGATGAAGTAACATATAAACCCAATGCTAATCCTATGTATAGTGATGTTATTTGGGCAGCTACACAGAGCAATTGTAGTGAGCTTCACTAGGTGATCTAAGCTTTATGTTTTTAGGTATTATATATGATTTTTTGCTAGGTGGAATGTGGAATGTGTGGACAATTTCTTAAATCTATAACAAGTTCCCAAGCAATTTTGAGTGGAGTAATTCAAATGAAATGAAGCAAGTAGCATTGAATGAACTAAATAGATAGCAACACTCACTGATTGATAGAGCTTGTTGGTGAGGAGGTTTAAAACATTGTATTTTATAGTTATTTTGTGCATGTGCATTAAAAAATAGAAGTAAACACGTTGTTATATGAAATGTATGATTAGTGTTACGAACAAAAATAACATAATGTATGAAGTAGATGCAAATCAAAGGATTTATATGAAACACGATGGAATGTTGATGGAGTGAGGTGATTGTTGCATGCAAAAAACCTGCACATCATGCAAAATAGTAATTTTTTCTATGTCAATAATTTTATTGTTGGGTAAACCATATGAAATTAATTCAAAAATGGAAAATATACTGAAATTGTGCACTAGATGTCATTATAATGAGATAAAATGTAGCCGAGCTTCCTCCCTCTTTCTTATAATGGTGTAAGGGTTGTTTTATCCACCATGATCAATTATCCATGATGATGAATGACCTGTGGTGAATTTTCATAGAGGTGAATTTGTCATGGCGATAAATTATTGGTGATGAATTGTTGGAGGTGAATTGTTGGTGGTGAATTTTCCTAGAGCCATATATTTATATTCGACAAAATATTTGATTATATTAAATTATAATTATTAAATATATATAAACTCCATCACTTATATGCAACCTCTAAATATCTTGTACATCTTTCATTCTCGTTTTTGATACCACAACCCCATATTGACTTATACCTTGCACCATTTCAATCATATAAAGTTTCTTTTAATTCCAAGACTTTTTCTTTTTCTTTGTAAGAACATTTTGAAAATTGGTCTTGTAAGACAACAAAAAAAAACACATTGTGAAACTAAACTAATATTAGCCTTGAAGGGAGTACATTTAAATGGAAAACTAACTAATGTATCTAGTAATTACACACTATAGAATAACATAGATCTAAGATAGAGATAAAATAACAAGTTATTGAAGTTTGTAGATTAAAAACTTGCTTTATCAAGGGATCAAATTGCTTAGGCTGAGATATTACTTTCCTACGTTCCAAAGAATAAATCTAATACCTTCAAATGTAGATTGACATCAAACTTTTTCAGCTATAACAAAAACCAAAGGCATGAACAAAGATCTTAAAAAAATTAGAAAATATTTGGGGACAAGTGAATATTTGCAACATCAAGATATTTTATTTGATTATTGGTGATGAAATAAGTTTCCACAGTGAATCCTAGATTAACCTACACTTTGTAGTCACCACAGAACAAGATATTTGTAGAATTTTAATGTATATGTTGTCAAGAGACCGGGCTGATCACTTTGGGTTTGACAGTTAATTTTATTTTTCAATTGCTTATAGTAAAAAAAATTGGTGTCTTTTGACAACACTTCTTGTTATTGGAAATAGGTTTTCATGTGAACTTTCCATTTTGATGATGTTAAGGTTTTCTTTGGTGAGTTTGATATTGTAAAATTGTATACTACATCATGCACATCATTTTGTTCTGATTGGGATGCATGGACCGAGGATATCTGCAACACAATATATGGGGTTTATGTTTTGGAAAGAGGATAAACCAGGTTTTACAAGGACCCGAAACCACAAAGTTTACAAACAAAAGATAAGATCATCAAAGTCACCATTAATAAAAAGGTTGTAAAGAAAACAACAAAATGAAAAATTCACAACCATCAAAAAAGATAGCAAGGACCACAAAAAAGACCCAAAAAGACTAGAGAAAATGCCAGTAGCAACTAAACCTGGGACTTTAATGTGTTCGTCGTCTCAGCTTCCAATTCGTTCATTTCCTAAACCCCCCTCTTTAAGATCTGGACCATCTGGGTAGTAGGAGGTGCTTCCTCTTAAGGTTTGCATGGGTACTTTTTGATATTCCTTGGTCCTCGTTCTTGCTTTTATCCTTGTCCTCTTCCAAATCAACAACCAACGATCCCTATTGCGACTTCTCTAACTTTTCAAACATTGCATTGATGATTATGGCATCGTGCCTAGCCATTTTATGGTTTCATTCCACAACAATTTTCATGTTATTTTTTATTTTGACAATCTCAGCTTCCAGAGTCTTGTACTTGTCCTCAATGTCATTTTCTCTTGTTCCAGTATTGTTCTTTTTCCATTTTCCTTCTTCATTACTAAGAGTGGTCAGCTTTAATTCTAGTTCCTCTAGCTTGCTATTAAGAACCCTATTTATGTGATTAAGATCATTAATTTCTTGATAGGCCCATTTCAAAACCCTGAAAATATCACCAACACCACTTCTGGCAGAGGCACCAATATATCTAGACTGAACCTGGTCTACAATGAGGTTAACATCATCTGGATTGGGGAAGCTAGGAAACCTAGTATCATCAACTCTGAAAGAGGCAGGAGGGCTAGACACGGAGTTTCTATTGGCTTTAGGGTTCTCATTTTTATCCTCCAGAGAGTCTGTAGAGTAGGAAACCAACTTATTGGCAGGGGAGTCCTTGAGAGTGGGATTCTTTAAGGGAACTGGGCAGTCAGGGTAGATCTCAGGGTTAGCTTTAGCAAGCTAGGGTTTACTAAGTTGGGCTTTCTTACTAGACAGCACAAGGAGTGGGTGGGCTTCAACAATTCTATCTTGGTTAGGTTGATTCTCTGAACCACCACTGTCTGTATCATAGTCCTCAGACGTCGTGAAGGAAACCAATTTGGATAAAGTTGATAGGCTTTGATAATGTTCATATGTTAACCTAATTAGACCAGGATGAAGAATAGGGTATCACCTGGGATTTTTATTGTGGTCCTCAAGGCTATTACTCAATGAACAAAATTGATAATGAGGCAGAGAAATCCATACCTTATGGCGGAAGTGGTTAAGGATTGCAAAGTGCTGACCATAAACTCTGGTGAATCTCCTATCCAGAGTAATATACTCCATTATGACACGAAGCACCTTTCTCCACAGTGCCTTGATGGTGTCAATTTCAAAGTAGCTGTTGGAAATTTTAACTAGTTTCAATTTGTCTTTTTCCTTCTTAGGGAATTTAATTACTGCCTCGTTAGAAAACCTTTTATTGCCATAAAACTTCACACCCTCAGTGGACATTCCAATCACCTCTCCTATAATTTTCTCATCTAGCTTCACCTTTCTCCCAAAGAGGATCATTTCTCCACTGTTCCAAATCTTCTCAAAATAGTCCATAGCCAAAGTATCAGGCCTATGAAGTTTTTCCAAAAATGGAACCAAACCACCTCTCACAACCTATTTCTATACCTTATCATTCCTCGTGTGCACCTCGTAGCTATTTGGCTCAACTCTTTTTCTATCCCCCCCATTTTCAATATCACCTCACTATAGACTCTACCAGTGCCGAAACCCTGTTGCAATTTTATGCAGCCATTCCAATGAACCCATAAAGTGTGCCGCTTTTTCTTCCCAGCTAACTAATATGACATGACCCCATCAAATCTCTTGATTACGATGTACTTAGCCCTTTTCCTTTTAATCATTAGATATGTTTTCCTCTTTCCCATGCATAACATCATAAACTAATAAGGCCCTGACCTCAACTCCCAAATCCATAAAATTCTACCACATGTTCAATCATTGCCTCTTTACCCCCTCATTTGCAAAGTAATCTACCACACTGTTAGCTTCCATGTAGAAGTGTGAAACTTTAACTTTATCAAAATTTTCTAGTATAGATTTTTCTTCATCAATTGAATTCTTTATATTCCATGAGGGGGGGTCCTACCTAGGAGAAAATCAATGATGTTCTTAGAGTCCCCTTCAAACCATAAGTATTTAATATTCAAATTATGAGCTAACTTTAAAACTTGAAAAGATCCTATAGCCTTCACCACATGGTTGGTTTGATGACCTAGGGAAATGGAAACAACTGGCATAAAGTTACCATTTGAGTCCCTTAACACACCTCCACTTCCGGCCATCCCTGAATTTCCCTTCACAACACCATCAAAGTTGGCCTTAGACCAGTCTTTTGGAGGAAAGGTCCAACACACACCCTCCCTACTTTTCTTAGTTGGCTTGGATGCCATAGAAACATCCATTATAATATTCCAATCCTTTGCTATCATTAAATCATAGGGAGTACACACCACAACTTTAGGGTTAAGAGCTTTTTCGGGAATAACATTGAAGTTTTCCTTTATAATCCTTTTTTTTTTCAAAAACATTATCCTCCGACATCTCCTTATCCCTAAAAAGTCTATTATTGTTTTCTTTCCAAACTCCCCAAAACACAAAAGGGAAAATAAAAGCCCATATCCTCCTCATGAAGGGATTTTGAGATGGAAATTTCCATTGTGAAAAGAAATCTTCAATGGACAGGGGAAGCACCCAAGAGATATTTCAGAGGGCTAATAATTTTCCCTAGATTAAAGAAACAAACGAGCAGTGGAGAAACAAATGGTTAGATGACTCTACCTCGCACTTGCACAAGAAACATCTGTTTTGGATTTGAAATCCTAATTTACAAAGATTATCCACCATAAGCACCTTATTTTGAAGGAGAATCAAGAAGAAGATGTTGACTTTTAGCGTCAAGTGTTTAATCCACACTTTAGACTAGACGGGAGGGGGAGCTTGAGAAAGGGACAACAAAGAGACAGGCGAAGAAATAGAGTAGTTACCGAAAGGGTTGCCCATCTAGACAAGATTATCATCCGACTGAATCTATCCCAAACTGGCAGCCCTTAAGGAAGATTGAAGCTGAGCCAACTCCTGACTAACCACGTATAGGTCCACCCATTCTCCTTTAATGATTTTTTTAAAAGACTCAAGTGTTTAGGAATTTTATATTTTTTTCCAAAATTTGTATTTCAATTACATCTGAAAATGTTGGTGAACCATAGATTTTTGTGTAGGTGTTATGACTCTCTTGCTTAATTAGGGTTTTTCACCTAAAGGAGAGAGATAGACCCCAAAATCTAGGTGGTTCACTCAAACTAATGCAAGTAAAATGAAAATATTCTTAAATTCAATTACCTAAATGCAATAAACTGATAAAATATATTGATTATTTATGCAAAACCTAAGAAATATGAATTGTTTGAAAACACAGTGTGATATGAAGAAATGAACAAGAAACATAAACAAATGAAAAAATAATAATTAGACTAAATGGTATGTACCTAGAGGTAGAATACTGATGCTAGAAGATTTTGGACTACTTTAGAAATTATTGTTGATGACCATTGGGACTCATTCACGATAGATGGCAAATTTGTCTTGCTTCTGGTAAATTTTGTTGAAACAGGTTTTAGGATGCCATGAAATGAAAACCTCAAAAATCGCTTATTCTAGACTGGTAGTGGGACTGATTTTCCATAGATGGCGAATTAGTCCACCTATAGAAATCTATAAATTCTAGAGTCAACTCTATGGGTTCAAATCTGTACTTGTCTACTTGTCGAGTTGACGGATTCAAATCTGTAGAAAATGAGTTGAATGATGTCTTCAAGCTTGAATTAGGTATTTGTTGACTTGAATAGATTTTATGACTTGTTGACCACCTTTCAACACCTATCTCTTTGACAAATCTGCCTACAAGACCTGCAAACACACATGCAAAGAGGAGGGGGAATGGTTAAGGGTTAGAGTATAGGGGTTTGCTTTTTTCAAACCCCAGTTTGGTATTCAAACACTTGATAATAAAATGAAATAAAGAAAAAGGATGATGAACACATAACATGCAAATTTCATAAACTCACAAAACCCTTTGATGTTGAAGTCTGAAGATATGTCAATGGCTACTCCAAGATGCTTGATAATTGTTTGATTGAATGATGAGAAATGCTTGAATGCTATGAATTGAATGCATGAATGAATAGTTGAATGAATTGGGCATGAAATGAATAGAAAATCATGTATTTATACACAATTATGCCCTAATTTCTTGAAAATACATCATAGGTCGACCTTAGGTCTTAATGAATAGAAACTCGAAAGAAATTTTAAATTATTTTAAATTTTGTGCCTAGTGGGACTCATTTGCCACCCCTGGTGAATGGGTCCCACTCAAGGCATGCAAGTTGGTGTTTGGTAATAAGTTGCATTTAATGATATTTGTCAAGTTTATATTGAAAAATACACTTAATTAAGGCTTGTAAGTGCATAAAGGGGGCAAATAAAAAATAAGAAAGGTGTAATTAGTGGTGAAAAGCCTAGAAAAGCATGAAAGGTTTTTACAAGACTTTACAACACTTCAAAATAAGACTTGGTAAGGGAAAAAAGGGAATCTTTAAATGAATTATAATAAGAAGAGTCTAGAAAGTGTAGAAATGTGTTACAACACTTCACAACACTTTTATAAGACATCAAAACATATTAATAATTTAAATATTCAAGACCTAATGTGAATGTATAAGTTACATTACAACATTAAATCTAAGAAAAATAGGCCAAGCATCACAGGAAAAAAACCTAAATGACCATTAAAATTTCCAAAGATCCATTTTTCTACGGTACATTTAGCCCCCACTTTAGTGAGAGGATGAACTTTCTTCAAACTCATAGTAAAGTAGCCTTGAATAACAATGATCAAGAGGGATGATCACGAGGGATGATCAAGCCCCCAGTATGAATATCCCATGGAAAACTAAACATAAGAACAAAGGAACAAACATATGAAAGAGAAAAAGGAAAGGAAGAGAAAAAGGAAAAGTTGGATCAAGTTTCGATCATTTGTCTAGCTAGTTGTGAATCAGATCTAGGTTGTTTTTCCCAAAATAAAAATGCATACTCACACTAGCGTCACAAAACTCATGGCTATCCACCAGGTGAGAAGGCCCAAAAGGTGAGAAACATATGCTCAACTGGTATGTACTCACAAACACACAGGTGGCTATGGGGAAAGTCGTGCCTCAGAATGGACTTCCCACTCAACCATATCAAAGTTATACCTCTTGATAACTTTAATAAAGTGGCACAAAGGAAAAAATTTAATTCAAGCTTGATGAGACAGGCAAAGCTTCATATGATTAGACATGAGAGCCAACTTGAAAAACCCCTATGCCAAGTCATATGTTTTCAAGGTTGCATCATGTAAGAGAGAAAGGAAAAGAGAGGGGTTGCCCCCAAAGAGGAACACACCAAATACATAAGGGATCTATGGATTTGGGGTCAGTATGTTCATTGTTGCAATTTTTTATTTAAGAGCTCAAAACTATCATCATTCCCCAAATACATAGAACTGGAAGAATGACACAAAGAAAATGAAAACAAAAGAAGAAAAAAGGAAACATTTGGATCAAAATAGAAGAGACATAGGGCATCTCAACTCTTTACATTGTCCCCAAAAGGAAAACACAAATCAAAAGAGAAAAGAGAAAAGAAAAAGATGAGAGAGGAAAAGGAAGCCTTTTAGGTCAACATGAAGGAGATATTTCAGTCTCAATGCCTTGCATCATCCCCAAAAGGAAAACACAAGAAAAGAAAAAGTGAAAGGAAAAGGGACCTTTGGGGTCAACATGGAAGAGACACAGGGCATCTCAACACTTTGTATCATCCCCAAAAGGAAAACACAAAACAAAAGGGAAAAAGGAAAAGGGACCATTTGGGTCAACATGGAATAGACATAGGGTGTCTCAATGCTTTGCATCATCCCCTAAAGGAAAAAGAAAAAGTAAAAAGAGAAAGTGATGTACAACATATAGAAGAATGAAGGTACAAATAGAAGAATTTACACAAAGAGAAAAAATTAAACATACATTACAGGGGATCACAATATGCACATGCAATCACACCAAAGAAAAGAAAAAGAAAAAGGAAAATGTAAAAAGGCTAGTAATGCAAATGTAAGTCACGCATCAAACAAGTCATCCACCTTCCAATCTTAATTAGGATAAGCGAAAGGTGAAAAGCATAGCTAGGAGACAAGGACAAATGCATCACTCGGACAAGGCTAACAACTTTTTTCCCTCACTGAGTCCAACACAAGAATGAGTTGGGATAGGTGATGGGAAAGGACATGCAATAGTGAGAATGGATGATTCTACGACTATTGTATGTGAAGGAATGGTAAGGTTGGACTATGGGAGTATGGGATAGTAGTCAGTATCAGTGGAGTGATACTTTCTTAGTATGTCCTTCAATGTCCGACATTCATCATTGCGATGTACAAAACCATGACGGTATTTACAATATGGTACATTGGAATCTTTACGACAAATGAACCTATTCAGAGGTAGTAATAGTATAAGACCTTTTTCTAAAAGAATTTGTTGTTTCCTTTCACATTTAGGTGGTGGATGGAGAGGAAACCTTAGTTTTTTCAGCTTGTAAGGTCTTTTGCGTTTACTAGATTCACCATTTTCATGAATGGAAGGGGGAGGAGGACCCATAGGGATCCTTATAGGGGTGTGTGCAAGAAGTTGAGTCCACTTTTTGGCCAAAAAGTGGAAGTGTTTTCCCTGATTTTCAGCATTTGACACATTTGACCTTAAAATTTGAAGCACTTAGAGATGGAATCTTCGAAAAAGTCACTAATCATAAAATGTAGTACTAAGAGTCTAGTTTCCAAATATATAATTTATTTCAATACCCAGATTGTACAAATTGATTTTCAATAGGCATTTCTAAAAACCACTGTTTAAAAGTCACTTTTTTTTATCATACCATGCACATGTACAACATCCATATTTTGACCTAAATTATTGTATTTTTCTAAATCCTTTTGGGAAAAGATTTGTGACTCACTGAAGCTTGTTCTTGATATTTTTTTGTAATTTTTTATTGAATACTTTTTTTTTTGTTAATTTTTTATTAGGCATATTTGTCGTTTTGAAAAATCGTCGTGTACGACACGCATAAGATGACCTTAACTTTTCATTTTTTGATTTTTTTTTTTTTAAATTGAAAATAATTCTCTGAAGTTTCTTCTCATGCAATCCATTTGTCAAAATGTTATGTTGATCAAAAGTTATTAAAATATTTAAAAACCCTAATATTTAAAGTTTATGGACTAGTTTCATTAGAAATTAATTGAAAAATAGAAAAAGTAATCCAATTGTAAAAAAAATTATATATTTGGAATCTACATTGTCTCATCTAAAATGGGTTTTAATTTTGTCAAAAAAATCTGCAAAAAAAGTTGTCAGCCATATGTCCAAACTCGGTATTTTTCTTTGACATTGTTAGGACCTTCAACTTGCAGATCAAACTAAGTTGAAGGCCTAGGTTCGGAATCCCAATGCTTTTCCTGAACTAGAATACAAGGCAAAAACCCACCTACAAAGAAAATCCAATTTCAAATTTTTGGAAATGGGATCCCATTTTGGTTCTACAAAATGGGATCCCGTTTTCAAAATCGCCAAAAACCTAAAATTTCCATTTTTGGAATTTTAAAAAACGAGATCCAGTTTGAAAATTTTTCCAAAAACGGAAATTTCCAAAATGGAAAATTTTCAAATTGGGATCCTATTTTGAAACTTTCTATTTTTGAAATTTCCATTTTTGAAAAAACCGGATCCGTTTTAAAAATTTTTCCAAAACGAAAATTTTAAAAGAGGGATCCCGTTTTTAATTTAGGCTCGGGATCCCGAAGCTAGACAGGATCCCGTTTTTGCAATGCCAATTTTTTTTTTGGCTAAGGCAAAAACTTCCACGTTTCGTGGACTCAACTTCTTGCACTTACCCATAGCTATAGTAATAATATTAGTTAAAGGTTGCTCATGAGGAAGAAGAATGTTCAAATTAGGGGGAGCTTGATAGCCTAACCCTTGTGTGTTTTCGTGTGTTCAAAATGTTGATGTCTTGCATGTTCAGTTGTTGTGTCACATCCTTGGGTGGCTTCAAAATAGTGGTTTACAAATTATATGAGGAAGGAAATTTCATTTTTTTCCTTTTCCCCCAACTCAATGGGTTCGGTCGAACTCAATGGTTCAGACGAACCTCATCATAGGTTCAACTGAACCCACAAACCCTAGATAAAATTAATCATATTTAAATGGGTTCAGTCGAACATGGGTTCGACCGAACACCCTTAAATATGACAAAAAAAAAATATTCTCATTTTCGACTGTCATTTTCACTTTCTTTTTACCAGTTGCTTTACCTAGTGCGTGCGGTGAACCGAGACCGTGATGGTGAGCAAACTAACTTCTTCTCTCTGGCGAACACAAACTCAACTTTGTCTCTCCAAAGTTCATCAACTCAACTTGCATATCGAGCACCAGGTATGTGAAATTCGAATTTTGTAGAATTCAAAATGCATTTATTTGTTAAATTTTGAAGCCCTAAATGCGAATTTTTTCAAATTTGTTGAATTCAAATTGCATTTGTTTCAATTTTTTTAAAGCGTTTTCCACATACACTATTTTGCTTCCCCATTTTGCATGCATTTTTATGTCCTATGTGTAAATGAAATATGCCTTCCCATTTCAGCAATCAAAGCTATGGATAGCCTGCTCCTAAATGGAAAGACCAAGTGAAACATATATAAGATCTTAATACAATATGGAAACAAACAATATAAAGTTATGAAATTCAAATATTACCACAAATTGTATCATTTGTAACATTAAAAATGTCCATCTCTACACATTTTTGGTGGTAGGTAGGTATTGCTCAATAAGATAGAGGATGTAAACTGATTAAGACTTGGATAGTATTTTAAAAGGAATTTGAGGTGTGGAAACACTTCCCATATTAACCTATCAATAGATAAATATGCAAAATAGATTTAATTTTAGTGACAAGAAAAATGTATAAATTATAAATTTATAACATAATTATGTACATGGGAAAATCCTCTTGGAAGAAAAATCCCACAACCAAAAACATGAACCAATTATATTTTTTGATAATAATATCATTTACAATAAAATATTCACGTGCATGCCCTTATAGTAGTATCATCAACATGTGAATATGGAGTAATTTCTAGTAGCATGATGATACCTACAAAATCAAATGTATGCTTTCTCCATCTCAAGCACCCATAAATAGGAAAAATTTAAACCATAAACCAAGTGTGGTTTACCAAAACCATGAGCCAAAATAATGACCTAAAAATGGCACCAAATTTGGCACAAATTCCAACACCATATTCCTTGACTTGGTTTATAGGATGTATTTAGCAAATGCTTTACATCTTGTCAAAAAAATTCAAATCATCCTCCTCATAACCGACACTCCATTTTTGACATATTCAAACCCATTATTTAAGATGATCTTGATGATTTTCATAATTCTAATCAATATTCTAGTGTAACCCCCCTTTTTTATTCTCTTATGTGTCATATAACATTTCATAAGTAATTCCCATCTTACAATTTCATACAATGCTCTTACAACTTCTTAAATATATAAAAGGGACAACCCTAGTTCAATTAGGATTATTTAATTATTATCACCTACATCCATTCATTACATGTTATTAGTTTTTAGTTGCACACATTATTAGGAAATATGCATTGTCTAAGAAATTGGGGTATATTGCATGTTTGAGAGTGTTTTCCTTGATCTTTTATCTAGTTAAATTAATATCCTTTAAAATCTTGTTTTATGGAGTTTTCATCTTAACTCTAATATGGCTAGCAAATAAAATGACGATTGAATCATTTTTTGATATAATAGCTAATGACAACCATATAAAGAGCCACATTAAAGAAGATGAAAAATAATGATCAAGACTATGATTTAGATACATATGTTGCTAAACAAGATATTTTCCTAAATTGATAATTACGTATTGATGCACCTCTCCACCCTAAATATCCTCACTCATTGGCTAGTAATTTATATAATGTATTAGGTGGCTATCCTTAGGGAATTAATACTATTCATAATATTACCACTCTAATGGATTTTAATAATGTTGTACCCTCTATGCATCTATCTACCCTTCATCCTCTTATAATGATTCCTCCTATCATACTATAGTTACCACTTCCATACGATCCACCACCCATGTCTTACCGCCTTTCTCTCCACTGGTATTTTTCTTATCTCCCATCCTTTTATATATGTTCACACCATTGTTACTACTAGCACTATCCTATACAAATATGTTCTTCATACCATTCCTCCTTATCCTATGAAAATATAACCTTATAGTGTAACTTCTCCTTCCATTACCATGTCATTACCTTTCTAGACCTTCCCCTCTTTATACATTCTCATTTTTATCCTACACTACTCCTATGACTAATATATCCCTATACCTTGGATATACTATTGAAGAAATTTATCTGACTTTGAATATCACAAAAATTAAACCCATATTTTTAAATGTAAAATGTGTATAATAATTTAGCACAATCCATGCTTCCTAATTCAACTTCACTAATATCTATCGAATTAACTTAGGTTCATTACAATAAGATAATCATATAGCCATAATTAGTTGTCAAGATAATGGTAAAGTTTTCAATAGCCATATTTATCCTTCCAGATGCCACCATTAGACATACACATAAGATTCATGAATACCCATACCTATGAGCATCCAAATACTAGAAATATAACTATATATCATGCACATCATCAACATACACATAAAATATGACACCCATCATCAACACAACTAATAGTTCCCATATCATAGTATCTATGTTCTCATAAAAATGTGTTTTCAAATACATCAAAGCACTCATGAGTAAATCCACTCTGCAGAGCATACACACAACTAAAAAGGTGCCCCTAAGGTATTTGTCTCCTATATCTATCCTTGTCAAGGTCACTCCTCCTCTCTACCTATATCCTTTCTCAATGAGCTAGATCTATCACTGCTACTCCCCAAAACACCTACATTTAAATATTAATTTTTTTTTTTAATAAATCATACAACATTGATTAAAACTAACTAAAAAATGAAAGCATTTAATATTATAACACCTTATGAATTATATTGAATGTCCCCACCTTGAAATTTATAGCCATCGATGTCAATCACTTATTCATACTATAGCTTTGTTCTCCAAAACACCTACAATTATATAAAAGTGAATTTTTAAGAAAAATAATATTTTGATCAAATTTTGTGTTTACATGAATCTTTGAAATTTATTTATTAAAGGTCTCATTTCGTACATCTTTAGTAATTGTATAAAAAATTGGAATTTTTTGGTTAATGTCTTATTGGAAAACCATTCATTGAAATTTTTTGAAGCCCACAACTGAATGGTTTGTGATGACCACTTTCCTTCAAGAATTTCTATTATGCTCATCAATTTCAAACCATTTTGGGGTTCTTGAATTTTTTTAAATTTTAACAAACTCATTACAAAAAGATGGATTTTGAATTTCTTTTTCTTCTTCAATAAGGTTCTCTCTTCTTTTGTAATTTGGAGACACATTGAGTTTCATTGGTTCATGTGAGCTATCAATTTAATCATTGTTATCAACAAGTCGATTATTGAGTGCAATTTCAATGTCATAGGGTTCATATCCACATTAGTCAAGAAATAGTTGATGTATTTCTTCTTATTCTTCTTCTATCATGCTACTCTTATCAATAGGTGTCCCATAAAATTTTACAATATTTTCACATTCATGTTCAACATTTTTATTTTCAATATTATTGTCACTTTCATTTTTTAAACATTTCATTATATTGAACATTAAAATATCCAATTTAAATTTTATTTAAGGGTAAATAAGGACCTTCATCTTCTTTCAATAATTAACATTAGAAATTAATACTTGGTTCATATTGTATACCCACCTCCCAATAGTCTTGGAATGGATGCATTTAGATGGAGAAGTATTTCAAAAGGCTCATGGTACTTTTGGACCCCTCAAAGGCATGATATATAACACATGAACTTTATATTATGAAATTTGGTCTTTTGTTGTTGGCTTCTAGTATGAATGTTATCTATACTTGGTGGAATTCTTAGTCGAGACTCTCAATATTACATTGTTGGTTTCTAGTGTGATTATACAATATGCTCGCCAAACTATATTAATTTATAATGTTAATTATTCAAAGAAGGTTTCTTTTCATAAGAAGAGACCTATGTTCACATATTCCAAGGCATGTTATTATCCACAATGCATGAACTTCTTCGTGCATCTCTACCAAGTTCTAAACAAGATACAGATTTTCCATTTCCATGGAGGAGATTGATGATTTTGTACTGATGTATTCAACCAATGTTCTTTTGTAACATGTTGTAATTAGACAATTGGTCATTTGTACTAGGACCTCACTAGTTTTTTTTATATTTTGTAAAATTTGTTACTCATACTCCAACTGGGGGTTTTCTTGCTAGTTCTTTCCCGCCAGTATGTCCGCCTGAACTAGCTATATGTAAAATATTATATATAAATAAAATTATAAGTGGTCTCCCACTTTTTCTTAAAAAAAAAATTCTTGTAAATGTCCACATCTTTTTCCTTGACGCAATTGCTATTTCATAAAAGATTTCTTATGATTTTTCATAATGTTGACCAGTCAATACTTTACTATAAATATTCTAGTCATGTGCTCTTAAATGTCATAAGAATATGTCATAATTGTGACTTTTAGACAAAAAATATGATATGATATGGTAGAAAAAACCAAGATACAAGTTGGTTTAGTTCTCATAAACTCTATAAATAATAATTGAATTCCTACATCCTAACTAGAAATACCATGAGGGGTTTAGATCCCATTTTAGACAAAAAATATTCTTATACTCATCACTAGTTCACTTGGACCAACTAAAGAGATGGTGAAGTAAGGGAAACTTAGTTGTATTGATAGATTAAGACTTAGTTATTTCTCTTTCCATTGTCCCCTCTCCACAAAACACCCTTATTTAAGTAGATTCTATTAAACCTATCTCACATATCACCTCCCAATTCTTTAAACTTTTCAAACTTCTTATTCCTCATACCTAATAATCTATCCTTCAAGCTCAACACTTCCCACCTCAATCAAATTGATCACATTGCTTGCCTAATATCCCTTTGGTTGATGTTCCTAGACCTCATCAAAATGGTAAGTGGATACAATTGTGGAATGATGCGATTAAATCTATTGCACTACCTTACTATGATCTTACAATAAGAATATGGCTAGAAAGAGATCTAGAATGGAAAAAAAATATGGATCCAAATAGAAAAAAAAAACTTGTTTTGGCTTTAGCACTTACTAATAATTTTCTACAATGAGTGGTTGCTTTCGTTGAAATAAAACTTAGAAGATTTGAACTTAATTGTGGTAGAGGATCTCAATTAAGAGATAGGCTACATTGGATGAAAGGATATAAGGGATACAAATTATTTTTTAGTTATCTCGAACATATTTACATTCTCAAGAGTGGATAATATCTATCATTGATCAAGAGAGGTAGTTCTATGACAACTCTAATGATATTAAATCCATTTTCCTCCAACATTACAAATAATTTTTAATTGATCTAGTTGAAGGAGATCCACAATAAGATATAGTGAAAAATTACAACCATAACAATTATATATTTTTTAATATATATAATATGTATGGTTGAATTAGTGAGATATTTATAACAAGTATGCAATGAAGTCAAACTTTATTAGATTTGACTCTTAATAAATTAGTTTTAACGATTCAATTTATAGCTTTATGCAATCTATAATTTTAAATAGTTTGATGGTATCTAAACTTTATACATATAAAAATACGATAAATGTCTGATTATTTTGCTTTCCAATCTATAATTTTTTTATGTTCTTTGCTATATAATTGAAGTTCATTTATGTTAACAATTATTCGATTAAATATTTTTATCCCCAATTATTTTCAAATAACTTTATACTAATCTTTGTATTCTTATTCTTTCTTTCATAGTTTCTTTTAAAATTTGAACCATTTAAGGATGCTATGTTATAGATTATAGTTGTCTTCCAATTATTTTTAAATTGTTAATGGTATGAAAATATTATTGATGAGTAGATGAATTATTACAAGTTCTATTTTAGATTTGTATTCCAGGTTTATCTAGATATATTATTTACCAAAGTCTCATTGCTCTTGTTTAGGTGTACTGTATATATATATATAACAAACATGGAAAATGTACATCATGTTCCACCTGTGCCAGATTCTTTGTTTGCAAATACTAGTAATGAGATTAAAAAACTGAGAGATTCATTAGCATAGGGTGCAAACCTGGGGATATATAGTGAACCATGCATGCTAATATTGCATAGTCTAGAAAAAATAAAAGATGAACTTGAGAGGACTAGTGCATATTCCCCAAATAGAGTGAATGCTATTCTTTCCTGCATGCAAGAAGAAGTACATGGTGACATTCCATTTAAACAAATACAGGATAGTGTCACCAAAGAAATGATAAAAGCCACTTGTTTTCCATTTTATCAAAATGTGCATAAGGTTAGGGGATACCAGGTCACTAGATGTATTGATCATGCTATGGCCTCATTGACCTACCCACGATTTCTTGCAGCACATGGTCTATATCCAAACAATGACTAGATTCCATTGTATTTTGTTCAGCAGTTGTATGCTGAGGTCCATTTGGGCCTCAAAGTTAACTACCTGGACATTCCACCATATATTGGTCAAGGGTGTGGTAGGATTGCTGATAGGCCCACCTATTGTCGAGTAGATAGACCACTCCCAGTGTTTAGGGTATTGGTTGGTAACAGGTCTCCTGCTCTCACCCCAACTCTAGCGCCCATAATAGATGAGGTTGTTGTTGCTTCCCAAAAGGAAGCAATTGACACTATAGGTGACATTGTGGCTACCACCACTAGGATATTTGAAGATCATGTAGGTCAGTATTTGATGTCTAGAAATTCTTGATCCACACCATTTTTAGCATAGTGGACCACCATGGATCCTTTTACAATGGCCGACATCCCTACTCCTACACAACTTGATCCACTTACAGGAGATATGTCACGCATGACTCTGCATTGTTTTGATGAGGACCTATTTGAGGCATATGCCCACATTGCATCAGACAATGGGATCAGTATAGAGCATGTTAGAGAGAATTTGAGATGCAGAGGTCGTTTAGTTCCAGGATCCCATCACTCTCAGTTGAGCACTAGTGCACATCAGGATCCACCTACAGTTCATACAACAGCTGCACAAACTATGGGTTTTATTGATATGTTGATTGGTTTTGGGTCATCATCACCGATGCCATCTCACCTTCATAGTCCTCTATATTCATCATTTATGGCACGACATGGGATAGATTAGATGGATGCAGATGTTGATTCATCACTTGATCATTTGCTGGATATGGTGGAGGCGACTGTTTCAGAGGATAGGTCATCCGATATCAGATGATGTGCATGTATGTGTGCATGTGCATGTTTCAATTCTTTTTTCATTATTATTATTATTATTAACTATATATTCATGTAAGTTGATATATATGTGTATATATATTGTTATAGGTGGACATACCTCATATCACTCCTAGCCTTGGTCTAGATTATGTGCATGATTGATGTGACTCTGTGGATGAATCTGCTATTAGTGGACATGTGAGTTTTATATTTTTATATAATCACACATGTATATGTACATGCAATATATTTATGTATGCATAGATCTAGATTGATATTTAAAAATACAAGTTCATTTAAAAATAACTTTCATAAAATTTATTTAATATAAATTATATGTATTTAACACATCTTGTACACAATTTTATTTTCAGGGCTCAGCACATCCATCAGAGCAGGACCGTTCTCATTCAGATGGCCATTTGTCTAGGGGTAGACATTCATATTAGGCCATGCACTCTAGATTTATGATCTTTACCAAATGTATTTGATTATATGATGATCTTTAATAGTATTTGATATTTGATGATCTCTAACTTACATTTGCTTATATGTTCAACAAATTCCACAATGAAATAACTTGTTTGTTTACTACTTGATTCATTTAAACTAGGATCTAGTTATTCCATGTACACTTGAATAATTTTGATTCACTTGGAGCATAGATTTTGGAGAAGAAGTTTTTGCACATTTATCAAGGAGGAAAAATATTGGAGCTCGACAACTTTTCATTTTTATCAATCAAGGAAAAATTTGGAGGATAATTTAACTAAGTTGGTAGAGGACTTGTTTAGAGTCATCTTTAAGTTGAAGAAGAAAAAGGGACAACAAAGAAAAAGAAAAAATGTGTCTCAATGAAAATTGTCAAAAGAAGAAGAACAAAAGAGGTGTGACCAAAACTTGGAAAATTATCATAGAAAGAAACAAGGTACATGCTTGTTTATTCTCTCTCTCACTCTCAAGTGTGTGTTTAGGACTTTTACTTTGAAGGTTTCTAACCATCATTGCACTTGAATGACTATAAATACTTTTAAATGTCCTCAAGTCATCTTAGTCATGCAGGTTGCAATGCTTATATGATCCTTGACTCCAATTCCTTAAGCCAATTCTTTTTGTTTCAATATTTGTGTTTTGTGTCTTTGGTCTTTTATTTTCATCACTTCAATGTTCTCAAATTGTTTTTATGTTTTATGCTCTAGGGATTCCTCAAGCTGGAGTCGAGCCAAATCTAGATATTGGATCAAACGAATCTGTTGAAGAACACATGGACCTTGAAGTTAGGGAGGAGACCCAAGTTAAAACAATGCTTGTTGGAGAGGGGTCAAGATCACTTCCTTCTACTGGTATGAATGAGCATATAAAACTAGCACAAACTTCTCTCACTTATAGCTCACCATGTTTTATCAGTTTGTTTGCTTGCATACATAAACTTCACTTATATTTAACATCATGTCTCACTTTTGTTTGCAAAATATTTTGTGACACATGTGTAGGAAGGGCTCAACAAGCAGGAAGTTTTCATGCTCAAGTTGAGCCAAATCTAGAGATTAGATCAAATGAGTTAGCTCAAGAATGCATGGTCCTTGAAGATAGGGAGGAGGCACAAGTTCAAACAATGCATGTTGGAGAGGGGTCGGGATCACTTCCTCCTACTGGTATGGATGAGCATATAAAACTAGCTGAGAAGGTGGGAAACAAATTTCTCATAGAAATTTACACCATTTACTTGAAATGGATACGGAGAAACTGAAATATTATTCCAACCAACCTTATAATAAGAGAAAGAGGCCAATGACTAAATATGTAAATGGAATGATCAATCATCATTTCAATCATCTTGATACACTTGAAAAAACCCAATTGTTATCACATTTACTTCTTTGTGATGAGTCAAAGAGTCATTACAATTGTTGGGTGTTCATTCAACATCAAATAACAAGAAACACATGGGATTACAAAAGGATATTGTTCAAAATGTTAAAAAGGGTTTAGATTCCATTGGGAAAGGACCTTGATCAGTGGATAAGACCACTACAAGAAGGGCGATGTTGACATCTATTGTACATCAAGATATGGCAAGAAAAAGAAAAATGTCTGCACTTTCAACTGAAATTGGTTATAGTAGAACCACATTGATAAAATATGAGAAAAAGAGAAAGTTTTTGGATGAGAGTTTAGAAGGAAATTGGCCAATTATGTGTAGAGCTCCCCATTCTAACATGATCAAACTTAGCATGATCAAACTTGTCCATCATCAAATACTAGAGATGTTATGAGACACAGGATTGGACCTAGTATTTATGAAAATCATATCAAACATTGGCTAGACATAACACAATTTGAGATGTATATGAACTTTTGTAATGCATATCCTCATATAAAGATTGGGCAAACAATGTTTCAAAGGTTAAAGCCATATTATATGAAGATAAACAAGTTTTTTTTAAATTGTTGTTGTTGTTATCATATTGAATTTGATCTCTACTATCAGGTGTTTCGAAAGATGAGAGAAGAAAGATGTGGGTTTCAAAATGAACCTCCTAAACAGGTAAGTTTGTTCATAAAGTCTATATTATACGATCATGAAAATGGACCTCAAATAAACTGCATAAAAGGAATTTGTGAGACATGTGGAAATTTGGCTAAATTTCCTTCAAGAATGGAGGATACTGACCTAACTAAGACAGTAAATTGCAAGAGGTAAGTACTATTTTTAGAGAGTTTATTTCTTTCAATTTCTCATAGATCAAATTATTTGGATTCTCTTTGATGTAATGGTTCATTGATCAAGTGTAGTTTATTAGTTATTCACATATTTTATTGACACAGGTACAAGTATGTAAAGTTGCAAACAAATTTTGGGAAAGAATCCACAAGGTTGAACTATGTAGAAGAGGAGATTCCCATTGGAAAATTTATGGAAGATTTTTGAAAATTGATACGACCATACATACATCATTCCTTTTTTGCTAAGTGGCAAGAACAACAATTCCAAACATTGAGAGATACTTTCCCACATGGAATAGTTATATCAGTAGTTGACTTTGCAGAAAATTACTCATTTCTACATCAAAAGGAGATTCAATCAGAGTATTACTTTTCAAAGAACATCACTATTATGGTTCATGTGTGTTATCGACATGCACAATCAGAATTGGATGGTGTTGAGAGTACAGATGAAGAATGAGACATTAAGAAATAATATCACTTTTATATTGGTCATGATAAAGAGCATGACACACTTTTTGTCCAACATTGCTTTACAATATTTTTTGAGAATTTGAGAAGAAGGGGTGTAAAATTTGAAAATCATTTTGTATGGTCAGATGGATGTGCGGCACAATTCAAATCTTCACAGCCATTCTATGCACTTTGTAGATATCATAAAATCTACACAATACCACATGTTTGGAGTTTTTTTGAGAGTTGGCATGGAAAGGTTGAGCATGATGGAGCAGGAGCTTGCATCAAACGAGCTTTAAGAAAGCATCAAATGAGTTATCCAGAAGATCGTCTAGATAATGCACATGATGTTGTTGAATGGTGCAAGAAACACTTTCCATCAAATGTGGTCAGCACATCTTCAAGAACAAACTGATACATTCCACATAGAGTGTTTTGGGAGATATTGGGTATGTATAAATTACATTAATTCAAAAATTTGAATTTATTTAAATTTAAAATATATATATATATATATATATACATATTTGTTCACATAAGTTTTTTGTTGTACATATGTATCTAGGTTTGGATAGAAAATTGATGCATGGATGAAAGAGGGTAGAAAAAACAAGATCTTTGTATTGTGTTAGGAGTTCAGATAGTCGCCATGGATGGATATTAGACACAAGGGATTACTCTTGTTTTTGCACTGAGTGCATTGAGGGAAACTCTGATTATGCATGCAACAATCATGAACTTGGATCTGTTGGTAAATGGGATACAGTGCCACTAGTTGTTTCAGAAACATATGATGAAGACGAGGAAGAAAGATTTGAAGACATTCCTTTGATTTCAATTAATTGTGACCATATTTCAGGATTGGTTAGAAAAGGTACATGTGTAATTTTTCAATAATTTAAATATTATACATATCTAGTTAATGATCTTTAGAGACATTTTTAATTTTTTTAGATTTTTTTTGTGTAAATTTGGTGTATAGGAGATGTTTTTTCAGTCATAGCAAAGCTTGGAAACATCGAAGGTGTTAGCTATTATTTATTGCATTGCACGAAAGAGAGGAATAAGCTAACGGAACCTGAAACAAGTGATGGAATGTTATTTCCCACAAGTGAGTTTGAATTTAAAATATTATATACATTGTATTCACATGTGCACATTACATTATAAACATTAAATTTATATTGTACAAACCTTGAGCACAAAAATATTGCACACATTCATATGTCTTACCTTAGGTTCATGTTTACCATGCAGGTTCTATTGTAGTGCAAGGGACATATCTAAAACAAGTCAAATTTGTTCAACATGGGATTCATTTTGTTGACTATAAACCTAATAACAAGGTATACCAATATAGTCACTTAATAATTGCTACCACTCTACATCTTCATGTAGTTCCACATGCACGTGGCCGAAGAAAATGGAGACTAGACAGTGATGATCATCAAAAAATTCTACATGTTATTGAAGAGTGGGCTGAAATAGAATCTTTTACTTAGATTATATCCATGGTTTTCAAGTTCACTTGTAACCCTATACATGTTCAAATGAGAACTTATAGTAACTTGTACATAGTTGTAAATCATTTTGTGTAAATTACAATTATATGTACATACTTGTTCCATGGAAAATTCTTAAGTTCAAGAATCTTTGATAGCATCAGCTCTCACTTTTTTTGGTTGCATGTAAACCCATATATGCTTTGAATCCTTATTTGAAACATAGTAAAAAAAATTTAAATAATTTTTCCTAGATTGCAATTATCTACAACTTATATTTGTTTCATGGAATTCTTAAGTTCAAGAATCTTATATACAACTTATATAACTTGTTCCATCAAATTGTTCCATGGGAAATTATGTAAATTTTAAAATTAAGTATTATATAATTATAAAATTATTGTACACATTAATAAAACACAAATGAATGCAAATAAAAAAAAACCCTAACCCTTAAATGCTTAACCCTATAACCCTAAACCCTTGTACCCCCTACCCTCTATCTTTCTCCCACTCCCTCCTCTCTCTCTTGAAAGTCTCTCCCTCCTACCCACTCTTCCTCTCTCTCCTCTAACCTTAACCCTTAAACCCTAAACCCTCGTACACCCCCTACCCTTTATCTCTCTCCCACACCCTCCCTCTCACTCCTGCCCCTATCTCAAGTCTCCCCCTCCTACCCCCTCTTCCTCTCTCCCCTCAACCCTTAACCCTTAAACCCTAA
>VDFB02341502.1:45779-93266 GCA_007258455.2 Sequoia sempervirens
ACCCTTAACCCTTGTACACCCTCTAACTTTTATCTCTCTCCCACTCCCCCCTCTCTCTCTCAAGTCTCTCCATCCTACCCACTCTCCCTCTTGACCTCCTCTACACTTAACCCTTAAACCATACCCTTTATCTCTCTCTGACTCCCGCCCTCTCTCTCCCACCCCCATCTCTCTCAAGCCTCTCCCTCTCCCCTCTACCCTTAACCCTATAACCCTAAACCCTTTCTACTCCCTACCCTCTATCTCTCTCCCACTTCCCCTCTCTCTCTTCAAAGTTCTCCTCCTACCCACTCTCGCCTCTCTCCCTCCCTCTACCCTTAACCATTAAACCCTAGGACCCCCTACCCTTTATCTCTCTCCCACTCCCCCCTCTCTCTCTCTCAAGTATCTCCCTCCTACCAAGGATTAAATTTGATGGTCGACTTTGCCTGTCAACAAATTTTTTAATGACAATTATCTATTCAAGGGTGCCCTTAAAATAGTATGATATACCTTAGTGTATGTAAAATTATATATAAATCAAACATATATATCATTATAATTCTATATAAAATTTGACATTCTATCCAAAATATCTCCTTTTATCTGCTACAATCTTCTTAAAATTTTGATTGTATTCTACGAAAAAAATCTCTAAATATGGTCATACAGCCATCAAATTTAAGCCCTACCTCCTACCCCCACTCTCCCTTTCTCTACCACTCCCTCCATATCTCTCTCTCAAGTCATAATTTAAAAAGAATATAATTTATATTTATATTAATATTAAAAATTAATTTTTAATAGACGGGGTTCGACCGAACATCTTTAGAATGTTTAATTGAACCCAATTTAAATCTATTTTTTTATTCTATGTGGAATGGGTTCCGTCGAACATTGGTTTGGTCGAACCCCTATTCGACAAAACATTTTTTTTTGTTTGACCAAACCCACTTATTTTCACCCTCATACCCTGAGGCACCAAAATTGTTGATAATTTTGCACTTCGAAGCTCGATTTGAGAATGAAAATGGAGGAGATCTCAGAAACCCAATTGGTATCAGGTTCCCCTCAAAATGAGCTATCCAACGAATATAATTTTAATATGTTTTGATTATATTATCTATTTGTTTTTTAAGTTTTATTAAACATAGGCTTTTCACCAAAAACAAAACTCTCTATTCTGCATGAGGAAAAATAGAATATTATCAAAATAAAAATAAAAATATGAGTGCACCAGTTATTGGAGTCCTTGATCCAGCAAATAAATAAATAAATAAATTTGATACATATAATAAAAGTTATGCATTATACGATCATGTTATGTTTGAATTGTAATTGATTTGACTTTGAAACTTGATTAAAGAAAAAATATTCAATAAAAAACTATCTAACCAAGTGGAAGCACTATATATCAGAGTTACAAATCTAAATTTGAAAGAATTGTAATTTTATCTTTCAGGGAAAAAAAGCTATGCGTTATACAATGTGCGTCACTTTTTAAAAATGTTGTTTTTTGAAAAAAATCAATTGGAGATGGAAAAAGAAGTGCAATCTGATTCCAAAAATTTTGAAAAAAATATTTTTAGAATCTACAAAAAAAATGTGACAAGACTCTAGTTTGGATCATCTTCAAATTCCTCACGGTTTAACCGCTATAGGTTCTTGAATGTGAATATTTAGTTAAAAAAAATCAATGTCCAGTTTGGCCAAAAATTGTAAACCACTATTATGAGATCACCCCCTTGCTTTTTTAAAATAGTAAAACCTTTTCCATAGGTTTCTTCGAGGTTGATAGGAGTACTAGTGAATTTTTTTATCATAGGACGATTGAGGAATTGTTTGTAAAGAAGAATGAGGTCCACTAAAGGGTTGAATCCTAGGTCCTTTGTTGGTTTCGAGATGTAAGTATCCAAACATATCAGGACGGGATACCGTAGGAAGGTCTTGTGACTTCATGGATGGATAAAATACTGCATTGGCTTCAAGGTTGTTAAGGCATTCATTTAAGAACTTATTCATGCTAGCATCATCTTCTCCAATGATGTCAATATCACGAGGAGGACAGTCATGAGGAGCTGAAGGAGCATGAGGAAGCTCAAGATCATTAGGATCATAGCCAAAGGCATAGTTTGACATGTCAACTAAGGATTTCAAAGACATCAAAAACTTATTAAATAAAAAGGCCATGATGCAATTGAATGATAGTAAACAAATGGAAGAAATTGAATAAAACATTGAATCAGAAAATAGTGACAGAGATGCAGTTATAGAAAACAGAAATGCAGAAAATGTTGTGAAAATAACATAATTTTTTGTACAAAAAGTGCAACTGGACTGATTCACCTACGATGGTGAATTAGTCCAGAGATGAATTTTTATGTGATTTTTTAGAAAAATTATAAGGATTTTTATGCTTTTTTAATGCAAAACTAGGATGCAGATGCATACTTTTATAATTTTTAATGTTTTGAAGTGCAAAAAATGAAATCTAGATGAGATATTCACTAATGCAATTTTGAAAACCCTAGGATGTAAAACAATGCAAAAGCTAATGCAATGAGTCCTAGGATGTAAATGTAGATGTAAATTAGAAAGATAATGTTCAAATTGCAGGTTCACCAAAATGAACCACAAATTCTTATGTAGGTGTTATGACTATCTTGCTCAATTAGGGTTTTTCACCTAAAGGAGAGAGATGGACCCCAAAATCTAGGTCTTTCACTCAAACTAATGCAATTACAGTGAAAATATTCCTAAATGAAATGACCCAAATGCAATAAACTAATAAAATGGATTCACTATTTATGCAAAACCTAAGAAATATGAACTATTTGAAAACATAGTGTGATATGCAGAAATGAACTAGAAACATAAACAAATGAAAACATAACTTGATGAGACTGAATGGTATACACCTGGAGGTAGAATGCTAGCGTTGGAAGGTTCTGGACTACTTTAAAAATTACTGTTAATGATCACTAGGATTCATTCACCATAGATGATGAATTAGTCCTGCTTCAGGTAAATTCTATTGAAACAGGTCTCAAGATGTCGTGAACTGAAAACCTCATAAATCACTTTTTCTAGCCTGGTAGTGTGACTGATTCACTACAAATTTTGAATTCGTCCACCTATAGAAATCCACAAATTCTGAAGTCAACTCTGTGGGTCCAGATCTGTACTTGTCTGTTTGTCGGGTTAACAGATTCAAATTTGCAGAAAATGGATTGAATGATGTCTCCAAGCTTGAATTAGGTCTTTGTTAACTTGAATAGATTTTATGACTTGTTGACCTCTTTTCAACACCTATCTCTTTGACAAATCTTCCTACAAGATCTGCAAACACACATGCAAAGAGGGGGAAAATGGTTAAGGGTTAGAGTATAGGGGTTTGCCTTGGTCAAACCCTAGTTTGGTAATCAAACCCTTGATAATAAAATGAAATAAAGAGGATAATGAACACATAATATGCAAATGTCATAAACTCACCAAACCCTTGATATTGAAGTCTGAAGATATGTCAATGACTGCTCCAAGATGAATGATATTTGCATGATTGAATGATGAAAAATGTTTGAATGCTATTATGGATTGAATGCATGAATGAATACTTGAATGAATGGGGCATAAAATGAATAGAAAATCATACATACTTATGCCTTGATTTTTTGAAAATACATTATAGGTTGACCTTAAGTCTTAATGAATAAAAACCTAAAAGAAATTTAAAATCATTTTGATTTTTTTTCCAAGAGGGACTCATTCGCCACCCTTGGCGAATGGGTCCCACTCAAGGCATGCAAGTGGGTGTTGGGGATTAAGTTGCATTTAATGATATTTGTCTGGTTTATATTAAAAAACACACTTAATTAAGGCCTGTAAGTGCATAAAGCGGCCAAATAAAACATAAGAAATGTGTAATTAGTGGTGACGAGCCTAGAAAAGTATGAAAGTTTCTTATAAGACATTACAACATTTTAAAATAAGACTTGGTAAGGGAAAAAAGAGAATATTTAGATGAATTGTAATAAGAAGAGTCTAGAAAAGTGTAGAAATGTGTTACAACATTTCACAACACCTTTACAAGACATTATAAAGTTTTAATAATTTAAATATTCAAGACCTAATGTGAATTTATAAGTTACATTACAACATTAAATCTAAGCAAAATAGGCCAAGCATCATAAGGAAAAGACCTAAATGACCATGAAAATGTCCAAAGATCCATTTTTCTATGGTATAGTTGGAGACAAGATATGATCTTGCTCACGAGCCTAAAGAGTACAATTATAATCATGATGGGTCCACATAGGTAGGTCCATGTCAGGAGAACTCATCAGCTCACGGTCCATCACCAATCTCGCTACTATTCTATGAACAAGGGCATAGAAAGACCATCTACAAGACGTACATTGAAGCAAAGGAGGATTTAGAAGTTGAAGATCAAAGGAGGTTGCAGCTTCATGAACTCGGTCACACTTATAGGGTAAAGAGTGTCGAGGCATTCATACTGATGGTGAGCTCGTGAGGTGCTTGTTGTTGCTCTTTCGGCTTCTATACCTAGTGTTCATGGGAGTGAAGCATTACTTTTTCCCTTCCCCTGACTACCCCTGCTCAAACTCTACATCCAGCCTTACGTCCAATATGATAGAATTTATAGAATCTAACACAATCCGATCTGATAAAAGTTACAATCCAATTTGATCCTAAGAATCCAATCTGATCTCAAGTTCAGTGGATGTACATTGTTCCTAGCATTGAAAAAAACCAGCGACTTACAAAAATCACTGTGATTTGCTCCATATAAGACAACTTCAGAGGATGAAATTTTACCTGTACAGCACTTGATATGCATCCGGATGGTCTACCGAATTTTGTGTCGGTGGAGAGGAGAATGGAGGCCACCCATCACAAAAAAATTAAAGCAAATCAATACCAAAAAAAATTCTACATCTAGTAGTAAATTCTGATGACTTTAAACAATTTATGGCATTCCAAAAGTTTTCGCATGAGACAAATTCCTGGCAGGAAGCTCATATTTGTTATGATTCTCTTTAAAAACCTGTAACTGAAAATGGTTTCCGAACAAATGGTTTAATGGCCGTCAGACTTGTTTCCGATGAAAAACTAGACAAAGCATAAGGAGAAAACATTAAATCAAATTGTATAGGATAAGGATAAGCATAAATGATCGTCAAAGGTGAAAGTTGTTAACCGATGAAAAAGAAGTTGTAAACTGGTGAACGGAGGTTGTATAATGGCATGAGACAATTTCCCAGATGAAAAGCTCACACTAAATATAGCCTATCAGCTAAATGAAGTGAATAACTTTATGTCAGTATAGATATATTTAAATGTATTCATTTGATAATATTAAACTTATTTTTAGGGTCAATATTATCATGAATTAGAATAATTTGATTTACTTAAGAATAATATTTACTCATATAATCATTATTAATATTTCTTTGATAAGTTCTCAACTACTAAAATATAATAATATATATAGTAATCATTTGTAATAATCAATCAACAAATCAAATTAGTATGCAAAAAATAAATTAAAAAAAACAGCTTATTCATTCTACAATATAGTGTAGTGAAATAATGTAAAATACTAGCATAATATGTGAGTACATGGTAGTTATCTTAGGGTAAAGAAAATGATGCCAAAAATGCTATTAAGGTATAGAATAAAACAAGAAAATAAATAATTAAAAAAAAATTATTAATAAGCTCGATTGATTGGAAAGCCCTAAGAAATTTCCTAATCTATAATCAATTTGGTTAAAGATGTTCCCAAGGAACATAATAGTGGGAGTTAATCCATCCTTTTGTGTTATTTTACTTGCAATATTCCATGTTTTCTACATAACAAGTGCAAGGGACACAACTATTACTCACTCATAGCCCAATCGGTATTTCCTTTCTAAAAAAGGATCTATGATTTGAAGCATTCAACATTACACAATATGAGAAAAATAATTATTAACTCAAGTCTAAAAATCAATGACTCGGTATATATAAAAATTATCACAAAATAAAGGTAATGTTTAGTAAATTCCAATGCTACATCCCAAATAGGTCATTCATATAATAGCACATTAATGGGGTATTCATGCAACCACCTTAACCATTCGATAGTTAATTCGACCATAAATTTCATGCCTCATAAATCATTATTTAAGACAATAACATTTAATTGTCATGTGAAATTGTAAATGTTTAAGTAGAACTAGCCCTTACATCTTCCTCTTCTTAGATTAAACTTCCTCTTGTAAGTTACAAAGGTTTCTGACACATATTCCAACATGATAACAAATATAATTTTTTTAAAGAAAATAAATCTTATTTCTTGAGTTGGTAAGAGAATTAGATAATTACACACATATATACAAGATAATCTTCTCCATAATTTGAACTACCATAAAACTAAAGCAAGATTCATAAAATTGATTACATTCATCTACTTTTTTATATAAGAGTACCAACACTACCCACATAGTTTGTACATTAGCATCATGACCCTTAGAATATAGTTACACAAGTATATACTAAATCACATTAATAATATTATTCTAAATAGCATAGTTCATACATTAACATAATCACCATTAGAATGGAGTTATGGATTTTTATCATATTTTTAGTTTGATCAATTAAGCCATTACTAGAGAAAAGAAAATCAATTAGCTAATAGGCTTGCAATTTTTTCCTATTGATCTTCTAAGAGGGTCATATTATTGAGGGAAAATTATTTATCTAACTTCCCTTTTATTGTTCTTATTGCTTCTAGTGAGCAAAGGTCCCAAAGTGTAAGTTCCTTCTAACAATTGTTTTCTTGTAATGAAAGCTTCATAGGATTGGTGGGTTGGATTAGGTTTTGTTTGAATCATAATAATTTAATTTGTTCTTCATTGCCTTTTATCATGGGAAAATGATCATATCTGTAAGGTTTGTATTTCAAGGAGTACAAGAGGAATTCATCCTTTAGAGGATTTAACTCCCATTATGTCTCTTTATGGATCTGTTGCATGTGTAATGATTAAAGGAAATGTGGCGAGGTGTAATCTATCCATTATGTAAAGTTGGTGTTTCAAGGTGTGTGAATCACTTTGTATTTGGAAAACACCCCATTTTTATCCCTCTTAGATAGTGTCTTGCTTCATATCTAATTCTATGGATCTCCTTCATAATTACTAGTTAGTTGCTCAATTTATAGTTGATTATGTTCAACATAAGTTCCTTCTGGGCCAATCCTTGAATAATGTTATTCTATAATATGAATTGTGTTAGAAATAAGTATTTGTTTGGGGGTTTGTTCATACATAAGGATATAAATTAAAATTTTAGTTTCTTGTTTCTTTACATTTCCTTGAACTGGGCTCTAGAAGAACATGATGAAACTATGGAGGGAAACATAATAGATATTCATAAAAAATAATCACACTTTGTATTGTGTGGAAAAAAATTGAAGGTTTGCAAGCCAATATTGGTTTCTGTCACTCATTCTCTACTAGTTCCTACTACATTTGTCTTTGTTGAAGAA
The DNA here is from genome assembly GCA_007258455.2 of Sequoia sempervirens. NCBI lineage: Eukaryota > Viridiplantae > Streptophyta > Pinopsida > Cupressales > Cupressaceae > Sequoia > Sequoia sempervirens. The sequence continues at coordinate 53,311 of VDFB02341502.1, forward strand.
CAAGGGAGTTCAAAAATAATATATTTTTTTTCCTCTTTTATAGTATTTTATTTATTTTGGAAGGGTTTTTTTCATGTCATTTTTCTTATTATGACTATCATAGTTCTATTTGGTGGATCTTATATTTTTGATATAGCATTTACTTTATTTCTAGGCTAATAGACCTCTCGCTTGTTTTGATATTTATTATAGAAATTTTTATATATCTTTTAGTATTAAAATATGGTTTGGTTTAGGCCATGGCCCTTTTATCAAAAAAATAACAACCACTTCAAAATATATTGGTATACTATTGGAAATTATGGTAGCAATCATGTAGAGTGCTATTAATAGAGTAATAGCATGAAAGAATATTGAGTTATATGAGATAAAATGAGATTATATTGATAAAATGGAGGGAGATAAGGGAAACTAGGTATTTATTTGAATTAACTCTATTTTCATTACTAGACTTACTTTAGTATATGACATGCAATCAAATGCTAAAAAAAGACATAATTAATAATTAGGAGTAAACACTATTGTATTGCATGGATATATATCCACGATATTAATGTCTAGATAGTTCTAAATTAATAAAGCACCAAACATTGGGAAATAACAAGTGAATGAAACTTGTACAATTTTTTATGAGAGAAAGGTTGATGCCTTCAAAATCTTGAAGTAAAGGATAAATCTAACCTTGAAACACACTATGGTAGAAAAAAACTAAAGTAATGTCACAAAGTTTAATACAAAATTATCAAGGGATACAATTTGTAAAATTGTAGTTATACATAGCTAAACACCATTGTGTATGCCAATCATCACCTCCTTCCCCAATCACCTATTCATTTGTATTGAATTCTATCTCTTGATTCATAAAATCTTCATACTTTACTCCCTTCATTTCCCATCATCTGATACCCTCTACTAGATGTCCTCCATGCTTTCCACCCTCACAATTATAAGGAAAATCTACCATATTTAGGGATCTATGGCTTGTTTATTTTCTTTCTTCACATGAACCATTGGTTATGTGCTCTCTATTATTATAGGCTATCATCCTATTTAAACCTTCTCTTGTTGCATAGCCTCGTTCCCATGTTTCTAATGCAACCTTCTTTTCATCTTTCCTCTTCACTCCTATTCATAACACAAATCTATCTTATTCCTCATCTTTGAGTATCCCAAATTCCCATGTAAATCTAACTTTCATTTCGAAAAAGGAGCCTCTCTCTAACATACCTTCTCCTAGAATGTTATTTAAAAATATTACTCTAAAATTATTTCTAGCACATGACCATAATCAATGTGGGCTATAGTTTTCTTCACACTCGAAATTGTCTTTCGATCATCCAAATCTCTCAAGGGTCACACTTTCCACATGCGTGAAGTGCCATAAATTAAATTGAGGTTTAGTGGGATTGGATTTAATAGCCTTTCTTGTGCAAACTCTTAACTTTGAATTATCCATCATAAAAATAAATGAGTTTTCTTTCTAATAATCCAAGGCCTTGCTTAGGCCACTCGAGCCTACACAACAATAATAATATTATATTTATCCTAGGATCTCATCTTATGCTTACTAATATGCATATATCTTGTCTTTAGGGTACATATGGCTATTTAAGCATACATTTAATTGGTATTTAGCTACATAATTGTGCAAACCAGTGGTTGATGTTTAAATTTTTAAACAAATTACTAATGAGAAATGGCACTAACTTCATCATAACTTATATTCACCTTCCTTTTTGTGAAATGTGATTGTAGGTTGGAAGAATGACTTTCATCTTTGAGATAAATAGGAGGCAAAGCGAACAAATTAATCAAAAACTTTAGACTAGAATGTAGATGTAGTACATGCATTGATCAACGTTAAGATTAATAGAGTATGATACATTCTTAAGCTTTCCAAATGACTAATTTCACACATAAAGGATGACTTGTTTAAAACCAATAAAAAAATTCTTTTACAAAAGCTTCCATTTTGCATGTATTTTATCAATAATGTTTCTATTGCAATCGGTTTTACCGCTTATCTTCAAATATCATGTAATTCATTATTTTATAAGTTTTTGAGATTTTTTGATGCAACTTTCTTGACAAAGGATGCTCAAGGTATTAATTAATTATTTCCCTTTATTAGAATGAATTCTTTAGTATTCTATTTGTTGTTGTTTATAACATAGCCTTATTCATGTTTTCAATTGTTGTTTACTAGTTCAAGCCAGGTGATGTTTAACAATAGTCAACAATCAACTTCCCTCTAAATAGTAAACAAGATTTATTTAAACAATGTAAAAATGATTGAAATCAATGTGTAGATGAACATGAAATTGCGAGAGGAAGGAATTACAGAGAATGGCATGTTTTATTTGTGTGGCGAGAATAGAAGATGACCAAAAGCGATTTTCAGTCAATGTCCGTACACTGAAACTTGGAAGCAACGCCTTCAGGATAACCCCAATTCTTGCCTGATAAAACAATATTTTTGTGGGATGGTACTACTACAGCGCATGGATGCCCGGGACATGAGGGTGGGTTATTATCTACCTGATACATATTAGTAAGAGAATTATTGTTTTTGATAAAAGGGGGATAAATGGGTTTTACAAGGACCCGAAACCGCAGAGTATCAATACAAGAAATGACCAAAATAGAGGTCCGAAAAACAAAAAAGTTCCCAGAAAGATAAAAACTAGTTTAAACAGACAGCCACAAAAAGCTGCAAAAAAACCAGAAAACAGCCAGCAAACAGACAAGGCTGGGCCCAGCCACAGCTAATTCATGGATTTCAGAAGCTCGTCTCCAACCTCTTCCAGGTCCACCATTTCCTGAACCCCCTCCATAAGAATCTGAGTCATATTTGGGGTGGTCAGGGTCTTTCTTTTTGTGCTTGATCTGGTGCGTTTAGAGATCCCTGCTTCCTCATTTGGTCTTTCTCCTGATCAAGGTCGACAATCAGAGCCCTCTCCTGGGTTTTCTCCAGTCTTTCGGACATGGCTTTGATGATGATAGAGTTATGTCTGGCAATTCTATAGTTTTGATCAGAAATTTTTTTCAAGGTTCCTTTAATTTTTTCCATATCATTTTCAACAATGCTATCCTTTTGGGTATTCTCCTTCACATTGGTGTTCTTCTCCGCTTCGAGCTGAATTAACCCTGCAACTTTGGCTTCAATATCCCCCAGCTTACTATGAAGAGACAGATTTTTAGATTTTAGCTCGCTTATTTCATGAAATAACCATTTGGCAGAATTCAAATGGTCCAAAGAGAAATTCTTAGCAATTCCAACGAAGTCAAAAGGGGGGTCACATTCAAAATTGACCCCAAAAAATCACCGACTCCGCGCCTCTAGGAGGGCTATAATTCTCCTGTTGAACATTCTGGGGGACGTAGGGGTTCTCAAGACTAACCCTGACCTCTTTAGTAGAAGCAACAAGGGAGTCATCAGGGTAGGAGACAAGCTTGTTAACCAGAGAGCTAGAGCCTGCCCCTTTGGCGTTAGGGTTAGTGCGGCCAGAGGCAGGAACAGAGCAGGTACCAAAAGGCTAGGGGGAATGGCCAGAGATAGAAGGGGGGGTAGAGGAGGTGAAGAGCTCTTGACACGACCAGGGGAAGCTTTAATATTAGAAATGCTAGGCTCAGTATCATCTTCATCAAGCTCCAAAGGGGCTATAGGGTTTGGAAGGGCAGGCATATTCTGAAAGTGTTCATAAATGAGCCTTAAAAGACCCATGTGAAGAATCGGGTATCTTTTAGGGCTTCTTTTGTGATCAAAGAAACTATTTCTCAGGGAACAAAGCAAGAAGAAGGGGATAGAGACACGCACCTTATGCCGGAAGTGATTGAGCAGCATGAAGTGGTATCCATAGACCCTTGTGAAGCAGTCGTCGAGAGTGATGTACTCCATAATAACCCTTAGCACTTTTCTCCATAAAGCTTTTATAGTGTCCACTTCATAGTAGCTATTCATCGTCTTGACAAGTTTTTGCTTCTCCGTCTCAGATTTAGGGAACCTTGTAATACCCATAACTTACACATGGGAAAAATCACCACCATATACATTTTTTTTTTTCTAAACCAACTTTACCAAGGATGCTAACTAAGCTAGATAAGATAGCTGGCTATATGCATAAAGAAATGAAGTTCATATATAAACATCAATGAAACGTTGCTTGAGAATGGGAATGAGGATTGAGGTAGGACATGCTAGTGTGTGGAGCCCATCACAAAATACCCCTTGTCGGTAACAGGTTTACTAATCACCCCAGATTGATATAGGTGCTCATAATAACTATTAGTTTAATTTCCATCTAGTCAAAATTCATTTGTTTGTGTCAATCAAACATCCTTTGTTTGAGCCTACTCATCTTGGGAATTTGATGGTCGGTTGGAAAGTCTAGCTTTTCTCCTAAAACGTAGTCTATCAACATTGCCATGCCCAAACCCATGGTCTTTGACTACATTAATTCCTTCTATCTTAATACATTGGCGTACTTTACTAAACGTATTTACCAAGCAATTAAGTTTCCCGAAAAATTTAATCATAAAAAAAAACTAAAATTGATCCTTACAAAGACTTCACTATAAATATTGAAAACATAAAGTAATTTACATGATTCAAATTCATTACTAATACAATATTTTATTAATCAAATAACCGTATTAATTTATCCCAAATTTTATATCTTAAATACTTAAATTTAATATCTATATTAAATATCCTTTCATATTATAATATTTATATTAACAATTTATATATATATATATTAACTACATAATTATTATACAAATAAAATCTTAATTTCAAATTTCAAGAAAATACTAACTTAAAGTTTAATAAATGAAAATAATTTAAACTACCTACTTTCCTAAACCTATTCTAAATCTCTCATCTTAACTTATCTTCTAAGATACCCAGTTCCTTTACTTTCCCTTAAGCCTCTAAGCCACGTAATTTTCCTTTGATTTTCTTTCTTTGAGCTTTACTTGAATATTTTGTTTTCTACTTAAATCTTAAGGATCTCTTTTTTTTTCTCTAGTTGAATTTTCCATAGGTACGATGTCTTATAATGAGATAAAATAATAAGCTAAAGTTAAGGTAACGTCAACATAATCCTATTAACAGTCAAAGAGAGATTGGGGTGCGTAAAATAAAGTAGTGGAGATTAATTTCAGTTCGTACTAGTAAGAGGACCAAGCTTACCGAGCTTAGGGATGATCGACGTAAGAGTGATGGGGGGACTTGATTAAAAATTCGTTTTACAAGCCATACAACATAAACTCATGTAAGCATTAAAATAAATAAATCTCCAAAAGAGGTTTGATGTTATTGGGAGTAGGAAACGTAAATGCCACATAGAGTAGGGTTCACTAGAGAGGCTTGACTGGACGTCATGATAGGAGACAGACATAGAGATGTCATTAGTCCCAAATTTCTAGATTTTCTATACTTAGCATTTTATTTATTTCCTTGGCAGTCCACAGACATGTTTAATCCCTAAAAAAAAAAAAACAAGCTGCTAGAAGATTGGACCAATCCATAAAGTTGGGTGGTGAGAAGTTGCCCTCACTTAGTCTCGATTCAAGGAAAAAGTTTTGTTGTGCAGTCAAGGTGAAGCATCTGTATGGACAACCCTGCTGTCAGCGGCTATAGAGAAATCCTAGCCCTCTAAGAAACACACAAGACAAGGTTCCTCTCTCTTTAACTAAAGACACACAAGAACTGTTGGCTTCCAAGTCTAATGTTGTGGTAGAAGGAAGTCTCCAAGGCCACGCTCAACAGCTACAAATGCATGGAGTGAGGTGTGTGGTGGATGAGGATTTCGAGGGAGCTATATGATGAATAGAACAATAAAAATTAAGAAAAATGATACTAATATCAAAATGTCAGTGATGGTTTAAATAAATATACATTTATATTCCACCGAGTTCACTAAACCTAAACGTTAACGGCTAGCTTTTGGCTAAGATGGCGAGTCTTTCTACATGCTAGTGTGCAAAATCCATTCCTTTGACTGTTGGGCATAAACGATATTGCTGCACAAAAATGACAATTCAGGAGCTTATTTAGGTTTAACCCCATAGCCTGCTATGCACACATAGTTAAGCATATGTTTTTTCATTTTCACTGGCCTTTGATGAGTAGAGGTAAGTAATCGAGCAACAACATGAATGTGGACAACAGAGAGAAATGGCAGTAAGTTGGATCTGCGTGGTTACGGACTTAGAGAACTGCTAACAGTTTATGATATTAATTTGGTGTTCTAGTCATAAATGCTATCATGTTATTTGTTTCATGTCTTAGAGCGCCCAACCAACGATAGTCGTGGAACCTATGGCGTTACCTTGTGCAGACAGAGGTATTGGCACAGCTAGAGGGCATTAGATTCAACGTATCTACATTTCTGTGTATTCATGCCTTTTCCACCATGGCCGAGGTTGAAAGGAGAGGGCATGTATCTATTGATGTGAAGATGCAGTGGTGAGAGAAGAAGATGGTAGAGAAGGAAGCAACAATGTAGCAAGGAAATATTAAAAATAATTCCCCTATAGAACCTTCTATCTGTGGTGCTTATTCTCCCTTCTCCACTCTTTGTTTGTGGTTATCCTATTTCCCTCTTTTTATTTTTATTTTTGCTTCTACATCACGCAGATCAGAGCTTGACTGTATAAAGGTATTTATTTATAGGTTCTCCCTATTGTTACAGATATGCAAATGTATTATTTTTAGTTTATTATATATATATATATATATTTCTTTTGCTACTCTAAGAGAGATTTGCCAGCACAAGGCATTCTCATCAAGGTAACCAATTTTTATTTATGATCTCATGCTTCTTTTTTTTCTATGTACTATTTCCTCATGCAGAAACATTAATGAACTGAAGCCACTGGCAAGACGCACACAATATGCATTCAAATAATCATTTCCATACTATTCTGCTTAAACTAAGGTAAATAAATTATATTGTTTTAGAGCAAAGTTATACTTTTCCCTGTGCTTATTCCCTACAACTGTAAGGTTTAAACTAGTAGTGTAACTATGCATACCACAGTTGCATTATAATTTACTGGATTATCTACACATCTCACTAAAATAAGGAAATACAGACGATTTAATGTCTCAGATATATAATTATTCTTCTGCTGTCTTTTACTTATTTATTTATTTATTTTTGACATATATTTGGGTATTTTGTTCCAAACATTATATTTATTTATTTATATTGAGCAATAAACTACATTAATAACTAGTTTTCTTTCCTTACTTTCTCTGAAATGAAAGGAAGATAAAAGAACTTATTATCAAAATAATAAAATCATTCTTTATGCATTAATTTACTAGTTTAATTTCTTTTGACAGAATATTAAGTGGTAGTATTTAAATTCAAAATAACACTCTTTATCTTTATTGCAAAGTAAATGCATTGTTCCTAGAAAACAAAATATATGCATTTGCAATAGCAACATGAAACCTACCAAACTAAACATATATGTTTCACAACATAATACTCCATACTTCTTTAAGCCAACAAATGAAACATAGTAACCTTATTTTCAAATTAAAATTTATTCTTTCAAAATGAAATACACATTCTTTTTAATGAAAAGATAATAAAATTGATGTAACAAGTGTTCCTTTCCACCTCTAGTTACAAAGTCACAACATCATGTAAATATACACCCCTTTCACGCATATACACTTCTCTCCCACACCTATCAATAAAGGTGGTTACTTATTGTGAGGTCATCTTCACCTCATAGACATAATGATATGACACAATAGGTGACCCTTCCCAAGCTTGAAGTATCCTCATAGCTTTCTCCAACCTACACAAAACACAAACATATTCTCCATTGCCAAGGGAGTGCTCACCTCCCAACCTTTGGTTGGAAAACCAACCACCCCCGAGCTAGGAGGCAACCGAGGGAACCGGGTATAAACAAAACCAAGAAAAACAGTATTTACACACCAGATTATTTTCACACCCACCCAAGGGAATTTCACATAACTTTAGGATTCCATTAAGAATCCAAAGTGGGGGATGTAGGGTGGACTACGCACTCCATATGGGGACTTATAATAATAGTAACATGAACAAGTCAATATCATACTCCCATCATTTCACATGCAACCCTTCTTTAATATCTTCTCTTTCTCCAAAACCCATACCACCAAAACCATTTCACAAATTACATGTGGGTACTCATACCCTTTTTGAGCCTCTCCTTTCAAGGAGGAATTAAACTTCCCCATGGAGGTTCCTACCCCATACCATCCCCAACAAGGGATGCTCTTCCCAACTTGGGTGAGCCTATCCCTACACAACCCTTTTTCCCATAACACGTAAATACATCAAAAAAACACAAGAAGATATGCTCCAAGATAAATTTGAAATAAACATACAAATCAAACACAATAGATAAAGTTTCAAGCACATCTTTTCACCTACACATATAATCTTTCAAATACAACATGAAGAAGTAGAAAACAAACGTGGTGAATCTACCTTAAAACCAAGCTCAAGGAAAGATGGGTTGAGGATCCACACAACTCCTCTTCTTCCAAGCTTTTTCTTCAAACTCCTCACTCCCCAAAAAAATTCAACCAAAATCAAGAATGCAAAAAGGAATCCCCTAACCCTTGTTTTGAGTTTGTTTTATAGGAACTCAAGTATGAACTCCTTTGAATAGGGAGTTGACATTTGTCAACCTCCCATTCACTCTCTTAGGCACACTCACCCATGTGTTCTCACACATGTGTGAGGATTAGGGAGACTTCCAAGACAACATGGAGAAGTGGGATTGGAAAGGGACTAGTCCCCATCCCACTTTCCAAACCTTATTTTCGTCAAACTTCTTTAAGACCTCAAAAAGAGTGCTCAATCTTGAGATTGACCCATGACTTTGAGCTAAAAAGGTACCTAACCCATAGGTACTGCCCTAGGGACCTTAAACCCATAAAAACACTTAAAAAATATCACTTTTCAATCCCCAAAAAGTGCCTAAAAGTTCAAATCCGAGTTTGTCCACTTGGATAGACAACTCACCTCCTAGATGGACTAACGTGGCAATAAAAACCAAATTAAAAACATTCACAAATAACATTAATAATTACATGATGGAACTATAGTCCTTTCATATGGACTTTAGCTCGGTTTCACTGGTTAATTTACATAGGGTTCCCAAGAGTTGCCTCCAATTTCCATTGGCCATGGAAAATGTACCTGCACACTCAATACACACGGTAATCCATCCAAGTAACTCATATTCATATAATAATCAAACCATTTGAATCACAATTTCATTCACACAAGTTTGATAATTTGTATAGCATAAAGATCCTATAACATAATTGAAAAATCATTAGCCACCTATCTTATCTCATTTTCATTAACCTTAATTCTCATACTCATCTAATTGCAACATGATTGGTTCACACCACTCGTTTCATTCATTCATCATTAAGTTTTTAGATTCAAATTTAAACAAAATCAATAATCAACATAAAATTAGATCAATCATCATAGTTAGACTACTAAACATGTGGCATAATCAAAATCAAATCATCATATGGAATTAAATGTTTAAATATTCTGTCATCAATGGTATCAATAGGCATAGACAATAACCAAACTCAAAATAATCCAAGTATGTTAGTTGTAGCATAGGGGTGGGCCTCACATCCTCCCCCTCTAGGAATGAACTTCCTCCTCGAAGTTTTCAAAGTGGTGGGAAAGAAGTGTCACCCCCTCTAATTATCTTTTTTTTTTGATACATTTCATCCTTAAGATTACCTAGATGGAAATTCTATAGCTTTATGACCCACTTCCTCGCATAAGAAGCAATAACTGTTGAATTTTACTTTAATTGACTGCACCTAATAAGCTTGGGATGACTTGGGTTTATCCACATCAAGGGTCCCTTAGAAACCTGCTGTGTTCCTACTAGACCCACACTTTTCTCATGTGACCTATGATCTATTTGGATACTATTTGCTTGTCCTACCTTTAAGTGACCCTTGGGTGTTCCTTGTTAACATTTTCCTTTCTAACCTTGCCTTCGTTGTTGTTTTGGTAAACCTTGTGACCTTGAATGGAGTCTATGAAACTCTTGGCGATTCCTGTGGAGTGGCCCTTGATTCCTATTTGCTACAAATGTTAGCATTTGGAATCTCCTAAGGTAAACCATAGGAGTAACATCTCTTATCCTTATGTTTAGATTTCTAATGGCTTGCTCTAGTTAAAACCTTTCATTTCTAAGATGATTCAATTGTTGCAATAATTCCATGTATCGCTCCTTGAACTGAGCACCTATGAGTTCCTGTTGTCCTAATTTATTGTGTTCATTCATATTGCTCTTATGGGTACATTTCCAATAGCCAAATAAGGATCCTTGCTACCTCCCTAATTTTCTCCACCATTTTCTCCTACAAGAAGTTGAGGTTGTTTGTCATGATGAGCTTTGACTTTTGGAGGTAACCTCTCTTGAAGAACTCCGGTCATCTCTTGTGTCGCATGAAGAATTTGAGAGTTTTGTTCTAATGGGGGTCCCTAATGAGCATCCACTAAAGTATGAGGGCTAAGATGGAATGGAGAAGGTTGTTTTCCTCTTGAAGCCCTACCAAATTGATGTGTTCTCCTATCCATTCTATATAAAAGAGAATTTTATAGTCAATCCATAAACCTCATAAACTACTACATTGAGATTTAGACATTTCACTTACATTAGCTACCAATTTTCCACTATATTTAATGGACAATCACATTCATTCATAATATTGCATGTATAATATGAATGTACTACCTACATGAAAAGTTTAGAAAATAATTTATTATAAGAAGGATTGGTCAAAGTTTGACAACCACCATTACTTCATTCATCAAAATTTATTTAAGGCATTGCTTAAAGTACAACCTGATGAACCCACTTCAGTATTATCCATATAATCATTCCACTAATTTTAACCCTTTAAAGAGTTACTCACATAATATCCACATATCTAATAAAGTTTAAGCATTTAGTTCTAAAACTTCCTACCTACTCATATAGGACATGAAAACACAATTGGCCACTCCACTCAATGATGGGTACTTTCAAACTTTTATCATACTAATGATTATTCATCGAAATCTATATCTAAGGAAAGTCCAACTTGGTCATCTCTATGTCTAGCTTTGATGGGTCTTCTATCTATTTACCATAGACCATTTTAATTTATTTCATCGAAAGAAATAGACCTAATTTACATACACATTATTAGTATGTTACAATCCTTGTATATTCAAAGTTCTCTTAGTAATAATCATAAGAATAAGATGTAATCAAGTACCACTCACACGTGTGCATCACGAGGAAATAGTTATATAAGTAATAATATTCCATACATAGAAAAAATATTATGAAACAAGGTAGCATGTATTCATGAAAAATCATAAAGAGTTCATATATTATGGACTAGTTTAGTCCTAAATTCCTAGTTTAGCCACAACTTGTATTAAAGTGACATTATTTCATTTATGCCTTGTTATCTAAGGTAACTATGTCTTCTTCCTTTGTATAGGTAGGTGTTGACCTAGGGGGTGTTTTCCCATGAGATGTCTTTCTCTTATCCTTTTCTTACTTTAGTCGCCCTATAGCCATAGCTAGGTTTTCCGTATCCGAAATTTTTGGTTCTTCAATTGGTGGCCCCTTCTTAACTCTAATCATGGGTGCATCTGCAATCTTTGTCTTCTTGGCTCGTTTCCACATTTGTCTTGTTAACATATCTTCGCACATCTCTAACACCAAGAAATGAAATTTCTAAATTAGGTGTAAACTCTTGGCTACAATGATTAAGGCTTCACACTAGACTTGCAAATTCACTATTTAAACCTGTTTTAAACATCATGCATATTTTATATACTTACAAATAAATATGACATAAATACATTCTATATAAGAAGATTGACATCACCTAGAATCTCATGAGAATATTATTACTCATATGTTGAAATACTTAGTATACCACCTAGAATACTAGTTTTTGAGCAGGTTTACTAGGTAAGAAATATGTATTTTTAGGGGGTCATAATAAGATCAGAAACCCCTTTACTTCTTGTCCACCGAGTGGTGGTCATGAACACCATCTTTCATAGTTCACATAAATGAGATAGAACACCTTAAAATTATTTCCTAGGGTTCAATTAAGTAGTTAGAAGTATCTCTACAAGGTGAAAGTATTGTATTGACCTTATTCATTAATTAAACATAGGCAACTCCTATTTGAGACTAAATTCTAGGGTTACTAGAGAGGATCTAGTCCAAGCCCATTCAAAATGAACTTCCATTATCCATGTGTCCTTCCTTTTGATTAATAAAGATACCCTAGTCTCACGTAATGTTACACATAGCATATAAGTTTGTAATATTTATATAATGAAAATCCTTATATGACATGATGCTCAAATTTCTTTAAATGTATTATATTTTCTTCAATGGGTCTTAGAATCCCTTGTACATTATGGCCCTAGTGTGACTACTGGCTATGGACCCATTTCTAAATCAACCCACTATTCTTCTTTATTTGAATCAAATATGTACTTTCCCCAAGAGTGTGAAAGACTCATAGTTACTCATATTACTTATGCAAATACCAAACCAACAATGTTGATACAATCCTCAAAACAAGGGAATTTTGATAAAGCAATAAAATTTCCAATCAAAACCAATCATTGAAATCTTAAATATGACAATAAAACTTTCAACGGTGGCCACCATGAAACAATTTCAAAATTCAAACCATAAGTCAAATTGAAATAGTCTTTGAGGAAAAAGGACAATTTTGAAGTCCAATAGACCAAATAAATTTAACCATTTCAAACAATCAAATAAATAAGAAACTAAGTAAATGATTAAGTAAATAAAGTCAAAATAATGAAATGATAATAAGAATTTCATAATTTGCATAAGTTTTCACAACATAGTGTCCAGGTGACTTCAATCAAGTCACCCGTGGGGAATAAGAAGAATTGGTGGTATATTTCCTATTTGACGACTAGATTCTCTTTTCCCTAGTTTATAAGAGAAGCCACAATTAGGTTTATATCAGGGGGTGTTTTGACAACTTAAATGTGACCATCTATGAGCGCACAATACTTTAACTTGCAATAATGGTTTCAAAACTGCTAAGGATCCCACCCCCTAATTACTTAACTTAAAGTTACCCAAAATGTTGCCATATGTTTAAGAGTCAAATTTCTATCGATAATCTATTTGTCAATTGCAAGATACAACTCTCTTCCATACAACACCACGCTTTCCTATTGTGAGCCCCAAACAATGCCCAGAGTTCCCAGAGTTAGAACCTAGGCTCTGATACCAAAATGTAATGCCCATAACTTACACATGGGAAAAATCACCACCATATACATTTTTTTTTCTAAACCAACTTTACCAAGGATGCTAACTAAGCTAGATAAGATAGCTGGCTATATGCATAAAGAAATGAAGTTCATATATAAACATCAATGGAACGTTGCTTGAGAATGGGAATGAGGATTGAGGTAGGACATGCTAGTGTGTGGAGCCCATCACAAAATACCCCTTGTCGGTAACAGGTTTACTAATCACCCCAGATTGATATAGGTGCTCATAATAACTATTAGTTTAATTTCCATCTAGTCAAAATTCATTTGTTTGTGTCAATCAAACATCCTTTGTTTGAGCCTACTCATCTTGGGAATTTGATGGTCGGTTGGAAAGTCTAGCTTTTCTCCTAAAACGTAGTCTATCAACATTGCCATGCCCAAACCCATGGTCTTTGACTACATTAATTCCTTCTATCTTAATACATTGGCGTACTTTACTAAACGTATTTACCAAGCAATTAAGTTTCCCGAAAAATTTAATCATAAAAAAAAACTAAAATTGATCCTTACAAAGACTTCACTATAAATATTGAAAACATAAAGTAATTTACATGATTCAAATTCATTACTAATACAATATTTTATTAATCAAATAACCGTATTAATTTATCCCAAATTTTATATCTTAAATACTTAAATTTAATATCTATATTAAATATCCTTTCATATTATAATATTTATATTAACAATTTATATATATATATATTAACTACATAATTATTATACAAATAAAATCTTAATTTCAAATTTCAAGAAAATACTAACTTAAAGTTTAATAAATGAAAATAATTTAAACTACCTACTTTCCTAAACCTATTCTAAATCTCTCATCTTAACTTATCTTCTAAGATACCCAGTTCCTTTACTTTCCCTTAAGCCTCTAAGCCACGTAATTTTCTTTTGATTTTCTTTGTTTTAGCTTTACTTGAATATTTTGTTTTCTACTTAAATCTTAAGGATCTCTTTTTTTTTCTCTTGTTGAATTTTCCATAGGTACGATGTCTTATAATGAGATAAAATAATAAGCTAAAGTTAAGGTAACGTCAACATAATCCTATTGACAGTCAAAGAGAGATTGGGGTGCGTAAAATAAAGTAGTGGAGATTAATTTCAGTTCATACCAGTAAGAGGACCAAGCTTACCGAGCTTAGGGATGATCGACGTAAGAGTGATGGGGGGACTTGATTAAAAATTCATTTTACAAGCCATACAACATAAACTCGTGTAAGCATTAAAATAAATAAATCTCCAAAAGAGTTTTGTTGTTATTGGGAGTAGGAAACGTAAATGCCACACAGAGTAGGGTTCACTAGAGAGGCTTGACTGGACGTCATGATAGGAGAAAGACATAGAGATGTCATTAGTCCCAAATTTCTAGATTTTCTAGACTTAGCATTTTATTTATTTCCTTGGCAGTCCACAGACATGTTTATTCCCTAAAAAAAAAAAAACAAGCTGCTAGAAGATTGGACCAATCCATAAAGTTGGGTGGTGAGAAGTTGCCCTCACTTAGTCTCGATTCAAGGAAAAAGTTTTGTTGTGCAGTCAAGGTGAAGCATCTATATGGACAACCCTGCTGTCAGCGGCTATAGAGAAATCCTAGCCCTCTAAGAAACACACAAGACAAGGTTCCTCTCTCTTTAACTGAAGACACACAAGAACTGTTGGCTTCCAAGTCTAATGCTGTGGTAGAAGGAAGTCTCCAAGGCCACGCTCAACAGCTACAAACGCATGGAGTGAGGTGTGTGGTGGACGAGGATTTTGAAGGAGCTATATGATGAATAGAACAATAAAAATTAAGAAAAATGATACTAATATCAAAATGTCAGTGATGGTTTAAATAAATATACATTTATATTCCACCAAGTTCACTAAACCTAAACGTTAATGGCTAGCTTTTGGCTAAGATGGCGAGTCTTTCTACATGCTAGTGTGCAAAATCCATTCCTTTGACTGTTGGGCATAAACGATATTGCTGCACAAAAATGACAATTCGGGAGCTTATTTAGGTTTAACCCCATAGCCTGCTACGCACACGCAGTTAAGCATATGTTTGTTCATTTGCACTGGCCTTTGATGAGTAGAGGTAAGTAATCGGGCAACAACATGAATGTGGACAACAGAGAGAAATGGCAGTAAGCTGGATCTGCATGGTTACGGACTTAGAGAACTACTAACAGTTTATGATATTAATTTGGTGTTCTAGTCATAAATGCTATCATGTTATTTGTTTCATGTCTCAGAGTGCCCAACCAATGATAGTCGTGGAACCTATGGCGTTACCTTGTGCAGACAGAGGTATTGGCGCAGCTAGAGGGCATTAGATTCAACGTATCTACATTTCTGTGTATTCATGCCTTTTCCACCATGGCCGAGGTTGAAAGGAGAGGGCATGTATCTATTGATGTGAAGATGCAGTGGTGAGAGAAAAAGATGGTAGAGAAGGAAGCAACAATGTAGCAAGGAAATATTAAAAATAATTCCCCTATAGAACCTTCTATCTGTGGTGCTTATTCTCCCTTCTCCACTCTTTGTTTGTGGTTATCATATTTCCCTCTTTTTATTTTTATTTTTGCTTCTACATCACGCAGATCAGAGCTTGACTGTATAAAGGTATTTATTTATAGGTTCTCCCTATTGTTACAGATATGCAAATGTATTATTTTTAGTTTATTATATATATATATATATATTTCTTTTGCTACTCTAAGAGAGATCTGCCAGCACAAGGCATTCTCATCAAGGTAACCAATTTTTATTTATGATCTCATGCTTCTTTTTTTTCTATGTAATATTTCCTCATGCATAAACATTAATGAACTGAAGCCACTGGCAAGACACACACAATATGCATTCAAATAATCATTTCCATACTATTCTGCTTAAACTAAGGTAAATAAATTATATTGTTTTAGAGCAAAGTTTTACTTTTCCCTGTGCTTATTCCCTACAACTGTAAGGTTTAAACTAGTAGTGTAACTATGCATACCACAGTTGCATTATAATTTACTGGATTATCTACACATCTCACTAAAATAAGGAAATACAGACGATTTAATGTCTCAGAGATATAAATATTCTTCTGCTGTCTTTTACTTATTTATTTATTTATTTTTGACATATATTTGGGTATTTTGTTCCAAACATTATATTTATTTATTTATATTGAGCAGTAAACTACATTAATAACTAGTTTTCTTTCCTTACTTTCTCTGAAATGAAAGGAAGATAAAAGAACTTATTATCAAAATAATAAAATCATTCTTTATGCATTAATTTACTAGTTTAATTTCTTTTGACAGAATATTAAGTGGTAGTATTTAAATTCAAAATAACACTCTTTATCTTTATTGCAAAGTAAATGAATTGTTCCTAGAAAACAAAATATATCCATTTGCAATAGCAACATGAAACCTACCAAACTAAACATATATGTTTCACAACATAATACTCCATACTTCTTTAAGCCAACAAATGAAACATAGTAACCTTATTTTCAAATTAAAATTTATTCTTTCAAAATGAAATACACATTCTTTTCAATGAAAAGATAATAAAATTTATGTAACAAGTGTTCCTTTCCACCTCTAGTTACAAAGTCACAACATCATGTAAATATACACCACTTTCATGCATATACACTTCTCTCCCACACCTATCAATAAAGGTGGTTACTTATTGTGAGGTCATCTTCACCTCATAGACATAATGATATGACACAATAGGTGACCCTTCCCAAGCTTGAAGTATCCTCATAGCTTTCTCCAACCTACACAAAACACAAACATATTCTCCATCGCCAAGGGAGTGCTCACCTCCCAACCTTTGGTTGGAAAACCAACCACCCCCGAGCTAGGAGGCAACCGAGGGAACCGGGTACAAACAAAACCAAGCAAAACAGTATTTACACACTAGATTATTTTCACACCCACCCAAGGGAATTTCACATAACTTTAGGATTCCATTAAAAATCCAAAGTGGGGGATGTAGGGTGGACTACGCACTCCATATGGGGACTTATAATAATAGTAACATGAACAAGTCAATATCATACTCCCATCATTTCACATGCAACCCTTCTTTAATATCTTCTCTTTCTCCAAAACCCATACCACCAAAACCATTTCACAAATTACATGTGGGTACTCATACCCTTTTTGAGCCTCTCCTTTCAAGGAGGAATTAAACTTCCCCATGGAGGTTCCTACCCCATACCATCCCCAACAAGGGATGCTCTTCCCAACTTGGGTGAGCCTATCCCTACACAACCCTTTTTCCCATAACACATAAATACATCAAAAAAACACAAGAAGATATGCTCCAAGATAAATTTGAAATAAACATACAAATCAAACACAATAGATAAAGTTTCAAGCACATCTTTTCACCTACACATATAATCTTTCAAATACAACATGAAGAAGTAGAAAACAAACGTGGTGAATCTACCTTAAAACCAAGCTCAAGGAAAGATGGGTTGAGGATCCACACAACTCCTCTTCTTCCAAGCTTTTTCTTCAAACTCCTCACTCCCCAAAAAAATTCAACCAAAATCAAGAATGCAAAAAGGAATCCCCTAACCCTTGTTTTGAGTTTGTTTTATAGGAACTCAAGTATGAACTCCTTTGAATAGGGAGTTGACATTTGTCAACCTCCCATTCACTCTCTTAGGCACACTCACCCATGTGTTCTCACACATGTGTGAGGATTAGGGAGACTTCCAAGACAACATGGAGAAGTGGGATTGGAAAGGGACTAGTCCCCATCCCACTTTCCAAACCTTATTTTCGTCAAACTTCTTTAAGACCTCAAAAAGAGTGCTCAATCTTGAGATTGACCCATGACTTTGAGCTAAAAAGGTACCTAACCCATAGGTACTACCCTAGGGACCTTAAACCCATAAAAACACTTAAAAAATATCACTTTTCAATCCCCAAAAAGTGCCTAAAAGTTCAAATCCGAGTTTGTCCACTTGGATAGACAACTCACCTCCTAGATGGACTAACGTGGCAATAAAAACCAAATTAAAAACATTCACAAATAACATTAATAATTACATGATGGAACTATAGTCCTTTCATATGGACTTTAGCTCGGTTTCACTGGTTAATTTACATAGGGTTCCCAAGAGTTGCCTCCAATTTCCATTGGCCATGGAAAATGTACCTGCACACTCAATACACACGTTAATCCATCCAAGTAACTCATATTCATATAATAATCAAACCATTTGAATCACAATTTCATTCACACAAGTTTGATAATTTGTATAGCATAAAGATCCTATAACATAATTGAAAAATCATTAGCCACCTATCTTATCTCATTTTCATTAACCTTAATTCTCATACTCATCTAATTGCAACATGATTGGTTCACACCACTCGTTTCATTCATTCATCATTAAGTTTTTAGATTCAAATTTAAACAAAATCAATAATCAACATAAAATTAGATCAATCATCATAGTTAGACTACTAAACATGTGGCATAATCAAAATCAAATCATCATATGGAATTAAATGTTTAAATATTCTGTCATCAATGGTATCAATAGGCATAGACAATAACCAAACTCAAAATAATCCAAGTATGTTAGTTGTAGCATAGGGGTGGGCCTCACAAACCTCACCACAGCTTTGTCAGATAATTTCCTATCTCTAAAAAAATTGTGCTCTTCCATCGGAATGCTAGTCACCTCCGTAATCAAGGCTTCATCAATCTGAAATTTCCTCCCAAAGAGGAGAACCTCCCCATTATTCCAATTCTTCTCAAAGAAATCTGTAATCTCCTCCTTAGGGCCATGGAGTTTCTCAATGAATGGAAGTAAGCCATCCCTTCTTATTTTACTCCACGCTTTGGCATTCTTGGTGTGTGACTCAAAGCAGGTAGGTTCAACCCTCTTCCGTTCCCCACCCATATTTGGTATCTTAGTTCAAATACTGTTGCAGAAAGAAAACCTGTTCTAGAAAGTTCCTTTGCTTCGCAGGACCCACAAAACGTGCCAAAGTAAATAATCAATCTATCGGATCCTCTTGACCCCATTATATCTTCTAATTTTGTCATTCATGATTCGTACCTTCCTCATTATTACAACACGCTGCCTCTTTTCCATTCACCGCGTCGAGCTCCAATAAAGCTTGAACATCGAAGTGGAGGTCAGTCTTTTTGTGCCACGTGAGGATTTTGTCACTCTTAACTCCCTCATTAGCAAAAAAATCAGCAACCGCGTTCACCTCACGGTAAGCATGAGTTATTTTTATTCTATCGAAATTACTAAATAAAACCTTGGCATCTTCTATCCAATTTTTAATCGACCATGCGGGCTGGGACCTACCACAAAGACTATCAATTATATTTTTTGAGTCCCCTTCAAGCCATAGATTTTTGCATTTACTTCCCACAGCCAGGTTGATTATGTAATAAGCTCTTGCCGCTTCCGCCACGTGATTGGTTTGGACCCCCAGAGGAGTGGCAATAGCTCCCATAAAGTTACCTGCTAAATCCCTTAGGACCCCACCACACCTAGCCTTCCCCGGGTTTCCTTTGGCCGCGCCATCGAAGTTGGCTTTGGCCAAGCCTTCCATAGGAAAACTCCAGCAAACTCCATCCCTAGATTTTTTGGTAGTATTGGGAGCAATGGTAATATCCCATTTAATTATCCATTCCCTGGAAATCAGGCTATCAGAAGGAGAACAAACCACAGTTTCAACCTTGTCCTCCCTGAAGGGAACAATAGAAAAGTTTTCTTTGATCATCCTAAGAATTCTCTCAAACACAATTTCCTCCGAAGACTCCTTCTCCCTGAAGATCCGGTTGTTTCTTTCTTTCCAAATTCCCCAAGTCAAATGGGGGAACGAGAAGGCCCACAATTTTTTAATAAAGGGGTTGAAAGAAGGGGCTTTCCATTGAACAAAAAAATCCTCAATCAACTCCAGGGGGACCCAAGAAAAATGCCAACATTTCAGAAGCTTGTCCCAAACCGAGGAGGAGAAAGGACAGTGGATAAAGAGATGGTTAACCAATTCAGCATTGTTTTTACAGAGGTAGCATCTATTGGGGAGCAGAAACCCTCTTTTGCTAAGATTATCCATAGTTAGAATTTTATTTTGCAGCAAAGACCAGAAAAAAATGTTAACCTTAGGTAAGAGATGCTTAGTAAGAGAATTATTGTTGTTTGGACGGTTTGGGAGGTTATATCGAGTGGAGACATGAACCGTAAAGATAAGGAAAAGCACAACAATGATTGGCTTTATTTTCATGCGTAGTAAACTTCCCATGTTGAAGGTTGACAGTGTTTACTAACTCAAATGCAGAGAAAAATCTTAATAATCAGTTTGTAGGGGAAGATTGAGATGGGATCCAATGCATCATTGTGAGACATTTATAGGGGAGCCATAACTAAAAGAATATACTTCAGATAGTTTCTTCCACAGTGAAGGATACAAAGTCCTATGGCGTATCGGATACAAAGCAATTTACCAATTACGTGTATGTGAATCTATTTTTGACTCAATCACCTTTCATTTTCGTATACATTTTACTATTCAAATTAGAAGCTTTGATTTTATAAAAGAAGTGCTGAACTAAACATAACGAATGAATTTTTAATATTGATTTTTATCAAAGTGCCTCCGACAACAAACAACGAGGCTTAGGTATTATTCTGTTTTAAATCTTGGTGGATGTGAGTATAAGGAATTCACCGAGTGAAATATTATATATAAGAGAAAACACAAAATTATATTGAAAGAATTATCGGAAAAGATTTCAAAAGCATTTTCCTACAATAGCTTTCACAGAGATGGGGAAAAATTATGAAGGTTTACTTAAAAATCTTCAATCAAATAAATAAAAGAAATTTAATTAAGTGGATACTTTTAAGACAGTATAGATATATTTAAATATATTCATTTGATAATATTAAATTACTTGATTTTGAAGTCACTATTACCAAGAATTATAATAATTTGATTTATTCAAGAATGATATTTATTGGTATAATCATTATTAATATTTTTTTGGTGAATTCCCAACTATTAATGTTGAGTTATATATATAATAATCATTTCTAATAATCATTCAACAAATCAAATTATCGTGAAAAAAAATCAGCTTAATTAAGCTACAATAGTGTAGTGAAATAATGAGGATAAACAAATATAAATATTTCATAGAACTAATTTAACAAAATTATTTTAACATGCTCAAATATTATATATTATGTATTTATGAAAATAGATCAATAAACTACTAACACGACATGTGAGTACATTGTGGTTACCTTAGAGTAAAGACAACAATGCAAACAATGCTAATAAGTTATAGAGTAAAACAAGAAAATAAACAATAGAAGAAACTAATTATTAATAAGATCAATTGATTTGAAAGCCCTAAGAAATTTCTCAATCTATAATCCATTTTCTTAAAGATGTCCCTTAGGAAGAGAATAGTAGGAGTTAATCCATCTTTTTGTGTTATTTTGCTCACAATATTCTATGTTTTCTATATAACTTGCAAGGCATGCAACTATTACTCACTAATGGCCCAATTGGTACTTCCTTTCTAAAACAAGACCTTAATTTTGACACATTCAAAATTACACAGTATGAAAAAAAAATTATTAACTCAAGTCTAAAATCAATGACTCGCTATATATAAAAAAGATCACAAAAATAAGCTAATGGTTAGTAAATTCCATTACTACACCCTAATCGATTCATTCATGTAATAGCACATTAATGGGGTATTGGCACAACTACCTTAACCATTCAATAGTTAATTCCACTGTAAATTCCATGCCTCATAAACTATTATTTAAGATAATAACATTTATTTATCATATCAAATTGTAAACATTTAAGTAGAAATAGACCTTACATCTTCCTCTTCTTAGTATAAACTTCCTCTTTGAAGTTACAAACATTTATGACACATAGTCCAACATGGTAACAAATGTATTTTTCAAGGAAAATAAATCTTATTTCTTGAGTTTGTAAGAGAATTAGATAATTACACAAGGATATACAAGATAATCTTCTCCATAATGTTAAATACCATAAAAAATAAAGAAAGATTCATAAAATTAAATACATTTATCTACTAAATTTTCTATATAAAAGCACCAACAATACTAGGTACATACTTCACACATTAACATCATGACCCTTAGAATAGAGTTACACAAATATATATTAGATCACATTAATTTTATTATCCTTCAACATGATTACTTTTAAAAATAATCATCACTCATAATGTATAGGTTAAACTAAATTTATCATTTAAAAAAGTGTAGTGTAGGAAAATGTGCTCCTTTAAATTTTTACACTATGTTTAGGTCCCTTAATAAAAATGAACTAATTAAGCCTCTAATTGACCTAATTCTGGATGTAAAATCCTAATTAATTGTAATTTTAGAAAGGGGAATTAATATTTAATTAATGCAATTTCATTATTAACACCCCAAAATGAATAGGTCCTAGCAGTTTAGGTTAGGACACATTCGCCCTTGGGAAAATGGGTCCCTTTTAAGATCATAAATTAAAATGTGAAACATGTTTTTTGTGGCATCTTAAGGACATAAATTCAAGATTTAAGTGTTGGATTGTAATGTTTAATTTTCGAGAAATTAGAAAATTACCTATAAAAGCAAGATCTTTTTATCAATTCAAATCCTCAGACTTTCATGCAATATTCACAAGAGAAAATATTATTGTCAAAGGTCTTCAAGAGTAGATTTCTCAAGCATTTTTTGTAGCATTCAAGATCTCAACCATCATGTCAAAGTTATCAAGCACCATGCATTCTTTTGGAGCTAACATTGTGATGTAGGTTTCAAGAATTCATGTCAAAATTCAAGCATCAAGATCACATCATTGAAATCAAGCTGTTTTATGCATGATCTAATATTTGGAGATATTAATTAAGTTTCAGTCCTTCAGAGGTTTCAAATGAAGGATTTTGTGAGTTTCAACATAGCATTTATTCATTCATCATTCCTTTCATGTTTCATTATTTAATTTCAAGGTTTAATTACCAAAATGGGGTTTGACCAAGGCAAACCCCCATTCACCAATAAAAAAAATGTCCCCCCTTATGTATTTTGTAGATCTTATATTGAAGAAGGATTGAAGATCTATCAAGGGAGAAAAATAGCAAAAGTTGTCAAATTTGCAAAGCTATAAAAATTGTCATCAAGCCACACAAACTCATTTTCAGAATTTATTTCCAAATTTTTGACTAGGAAACCTAAAGGAATTGAGAGTAGATGTAATACCCCTCCATGTCAGTTGTTTTGGACTTGTGTGTGTGTGTGTTTCATTGGTTACTGAGTTATTTGATTGTGTGGAAAATATAATATGTTAGTAATCATGTTTAAATAATTAATTAAATCATAAATGAAATTGCAAGGTTATTTAAAATATAATTAGGAATTAAAATCATAATCAATTAAGTTAAATCAAATTATTTAGAACAAATGATCAAATTAATCTAATTTGTTAAAAGTAAAATTGATATTATTAGATAAATTGATTTAAATTGTAAAGAACAAATAATCTTGAAAAGATAATTATTATAATAAGAAAATGAATGGATACTTATTTAGAATCTTGCAAATGGTTGATTTTAATTATTTTAATATGAAAGTAATTATTTAATAATGTATTGTGGAGATAATGAATATATATATATATATATATATATATATATATATATTCAAATAAAAGTTCAATTTTGAGGATTTAAATTTATTTAATTTTAATCATATGCATGAAAAAGGAAACAAAAGGAATTAGAGGATTAATAATTATTTTGAGTTATTTCTTGAGTTGTGACTTTTGGTATTCGCTGGAAGAGGAAATGGAAGAGACTTTGTGTGAGATTTTATTTAGAGGATTTTTGAGTTGGAGGGGGGATTTGCATTCTCTTTCCAATAGATTTTGGGAGAAATTTGGCAGTCAATTTTCTGTTATAGTTTTGCATTTTTTTAGTATTTTGTAAATTCATTGAGAAATAAGATTGGAGTTGAGGGGAAGATCTTGGAGCTCCTGTGGGAAACAGTCGTTGGCGGAGGATTGGATCGGCAAAAGGGATAGAGCTTCTACAGATCTTCTTCAAACACAGGATACCAGGTTCTTTTCATTTATTTTATTTTTATTTGTTGTAGCATCAAATAAAATAGAAATTGATAGAAATTGTTTCATTGTGGGGATCGGGATTGCTGTTTGTTAAAATGGAATTTGGTTGGGTTCTGGACCGTCAATTATTAGATTGAAGTTTTGTTGGGAGTTTGGGACTGTTGTTTATTTAAATGAAATTATTTGTTGGGTTTTTACTGTTGATTATTAAAATGAAACTATTATTGGAATTCTGGAAATAACCAACACTACTGTAGTTTTGTTTAAATCAATTTAAGAATAATTCTTTTGCTGGGAATTCGGGGTTGTATTGATATATATATATATATTCCTTTTGCAAATGCATTTTGTGTATAGATGTAGGTGTGTACAGTAACTAGTAAAATGGATTATTATTCTCTGTTTTTAAAATATTTTTAAATACAGTATATATATATATATATATATATATATATGTATATATATATATATTTATACGTACATATATATACATATATAAATATAGAGAGAAAATTTATTTTTATTAGAGTTTGAATTTCGCCATCGGACTGGCCATTGTTTTGTTTTTTTTATATAAAACAAAAAAATAAAAATAAAAATAAATTATATATTGGTTGAGTGGTGGGTCGGCCTCGGCCGTACCCACCACCCCACCCAGCCAGTAGTGGTACCCTGCGGCAGTCTGCGGACTGTCCGCGGCCGGACATCAATGCCGTGGCTTTTGGGTGACCGTCCGTTTCCAAAAAATAAAAATAAAAATAAATAAACATATAAATATTAATTGCTTACTGTGTAACACGGAAATTCGTGTTGTTTATAATATGTGAATATGCATTAATAAATATTAATATATATATATATATATATTTATTGATTTATTGATTTATTCAATTATAATTGTATGTCACAATTTTACTGTGATAGTAATTTAATTAATTCTGTTATTTAAGAGGAATATATAAATACTGTTTTAAATCTGTTTAATAGATATTCTATTGATTTAACTGTTAGCAAACAAATGCATCAATATAATCTGTTTTGATTAAAATTATATTTTCTGTAATTTATCTGTTATCTAGAAAATAGATATTTAGATTCTGTTTCTTTTCTAATTATAAATAAAGCAGGAATTTTTACAAGGAAAATATTAGTAAAATAGAAAGAAATCTGTTTTATTGATTTGTTAAATTACAACTTGGAAAGGATATTGTTAGCAAAAGAAAAATCTATTACGAAAGTAAAACAACATTGTTTATTTCATTCTTGTTTAAATGTGAATATTTTGGGAATAGAATTTATTATGGGATTAAATAAGTTTTTCTTGTAGTATTGTTGGATTCATAGAACAGGTCTTTTCTCTTTTTACATTCCCTCCTCGAAAAGAATTAAAATATATAGATTGGTAGTGGTTTTAAAAGGTATGTATGTGTGTAGATTTATTCAGATAGATTTGAGATTTTTAAGGTAGTAAGTTTTAATATGTGGTTTAAGAATTTAGAATATTGTTATTATTGTCATTTTAAAGTATAGACAATTGGTCTTAAATGATTTTCACAATTAATTTAAATATTGGAAGTGAATGTTAAGTGAGTATGATGAAAGGGAAAATTTAAATGTATGGGTATAGTTAGAGATTGATTAGGGTAATTTCGAATTGGATAGTTTATTGGCGAAATGGAATTTGAATCTTTTGAAAATTGACTTCCCTTATATTCATTTAATGATTGATTTGTAAGTACGCTTTATGGATGAGACTTTTAGAATACTTGTGATGGTTATCATGAATTGTTTTAGTATGGGTAAGTTGTAAAGTTATTTAGTTCTGGTCGTTAATTGATTGGTTAATAAATATTGTTCTTGATTGAATTGTTGATTGATGTTTATTATATAAGTGTTTTTTTTTGGAGTTGTGAGTGGTTGAGTATTTAAGGTGTTCTTATATTTGGTGCCTTGGATGCCTGGTTGAATGCTTTTACCCTTGTTGTTGAAGGATTGTTTTTGGGTGGTTCCATGTTGGTGTGAATGCCTTTGGAGGTAGTTTTGATTCAAGGAATCCTTTGTCTTTTAAATTTGTGTTGCAAAGTATTTGGGAATTTGTATTTTGTTGATGAGTTGTGGGAGGTTGATCTTCTTGGATTTCTGATTTATTTTGTATCAAAGTTGTTTATGTGGTTTGGATGGGGTGGTTGATCTTATTTTAATGTATTCACTCATTATTTTGTTTTGAATTGAAATTAGATCTGGTGGCCTTGCAATTATTGTTGTCATTGCTATGTTGTTTTTATGAAAGTGATTTGCGTACCATCATAAGGGGGTTTTTGTGAGGAGAAAATTGAGGTCTCCCATGGAATGCCTAGTTGGTGGCTTTTGGTTTCATTTAGTGATTTCGTGAATTAAAGGTTGATTTTCTTTTGCGTTTTCCTATTTGAGGTGACGCCATTGTTAATTTGTAGATGGGTCTTGATGAATCTTTCCTTGTTATGGCTTTTTCTGATTTACTCTCATATTTGAGGAAATTTTATCCTTGTGTTGAATTATTGGAGAAATACTCATGTTGCTTCACTTTACCTTTGTTTATGGGTTTTCATTCTTTTGGCTTCCAGAGGCTTGAGATGATTGATAATTGATGTTCTCTCTCTTTATGGGCCCTTGATGTGGCAAGTGTTTTGGTTTCATGATTTTAAAAGGGTTGTACGGAATTTGTTGAGACTTGGAAATTGTATTTATAGTGAGATGGGTAATGCCTCGCATGCTTCTCAGTTGTGATATAATATTCTTGTTATGTTGTACAACCCTTGGTTTCTTGGTTTTATGTGGTTGGGTCTCTAGGGAGAGTGGCTCCTCGTGGGGGCCGGCGCCCCGCTTAAGGGGAAGAGCACAGGATAACCCACGAGTGAGTTTGTAATTAAGTGAAAACCTAATAATTAACTTAGGAGGGTTGGGTAGTAATATCATTATAAGATTAATAAAATGGATGCCTCGTCTTCATTAGTGCTTCCGTAGGCTAATGGAAGGCTGAGAAGGCCGTGGTTGGCAAGGTCGTGACCTCGTCTTCACGAGAGGTCTACGGCTCTGCATGAGTCACCCTATGGACCGGCGCCTCCAGTTGGGAGGAAGAGCACAGGACAGCCATAGATGGGATCGGCGCCTCCAGTTGGGAGGAAGAGCACAGGACAGCCCATGTAGGACTATGCGATGACACTCTCCCCTAGTTTCCCATGTGTTTTACTTTATTGTGGTCCTCTGGAAGTAGGTTGTGGGAGTTGGTTTAGATTATTGATTTTTGGATTTAAATTGATTTATGATTATTGTTTTAATACATCTTTAGTATGTTTTGTGGTCTTGTATGATCTCATTTATATTTGATTTACGATCTTGTATCTTATGATACTATGATATGATGTTATTGTGTTGTTTAATTGCAATTTGGAATTGTATTATGTTTAGTTGATTTGGAAGTGTTTCATGATCATCCTTTGGTTACTTGTTACTGGTCATTGCTTTGATTTATGTGATGAGATGTATGATTTTAAGTTATTTTAATGACTCTTGGTTGTTGTTGATTATGTTATTGTAATCCTTGAGTTTTATGATACTTTTGTATGTTGTTGAGTCTTGTGGTTCCGTGTTTGGATGTTCTTGGTTAAGGACTCTTATTGTCAGCTCCTAGCATGGGGGGTGGGTCTTCGGACTCACATGGTTGGGTGGAACGTGCTAAGCACCCCATTGGGTCCCCAGTCGAGGATCGAGAGGTGCGGATTGGTGCGGTTGCAGCGACTCCAGAGTTGTATCCATCTTGGAGCTAGTTTTCATCTGTTTATTTGTATTATGTTATCTTATGTATGGTTTCCATTTATGTTTGGAAACACTCTGGTATCATTGTACCTTGAGAACATTGTATTGTAATGTATTGTTAACTAAGTGGTTATTGGCCATGGCAGTTGTTATTCATTGGGTTGAGTTAATTATTTATATGTTGTATTTATATACTCAAATGGTTTCTTATCAATGATTATCATGTATATGTTATATTTGTTAATGTTTATTTTGTTATGGATTATATCTTTGGATTTTATTCTTTATTGTTGTTGTGTGGATCTCAGTCTCGTAATGACTCTTCGTGTACCCCAAGGGATGTGTGTGTTAGTGAATCTACTTAAATGGAATTCATGTTATGTCTTAATGTGTAATACATGTATGTTATGTTTACTTTAAAAAAAATAAAAAAAAATTGTGCTGTAATTATTATGTATTTGTCCTTTGGGGTTCACACGGCGGGCGTTACAGTAGACATAGGACCAAAGGATTGTGAAAGAAAATTTTCAACCCCTATAGTAAGATGGTGATCCCACAAAGCTGGTTTACAATTTCTGGGAGGAACTGATTTTTGCTGAAATCACATATTTTTAGAAAATACAATGATTTAAGCCTTAAAAGGTTCCATTTAAAGAATTCCAATTGAAGAGGGTTTGATCAAACTACCTTAAATCAAACACCCTTGGATAGAACTCCGCTAGTTTTAAACCATACCTATAACAAAGTCTCCTTTACACCTATCAAAATGCTGATAAAAAACCACTTTTGATTTACCTTTTGGCAGATCAAATGAATTCATTTAAAGTTTTTTTTTTCCAAGTATGTAGTCCTTATTATAAGCTTCTCAAAAAGTATAATTTTAAATAAATTTAATATAATTATTATATTTATTTTTTATTTCTCGTGAATGTAGGTTTTTCATCAAAAATCAAGCTCTTTATTCTGCACATGTGGAAAAATATCATATTATTAAAAAAAAAATTAAAAATATTAGTGCACCAGCTATTGAAGTCCTTGATCCAACAAAGAAAAAAAAATTGAATTTTGATACACACAAAAAAAGCTACGCGTTATACGATCGAGCTATGTCTGAATTATAATTGATTTGAATTTGAAACTAGATTAAAGAAAAAAATATTCAATAAAAAACTATCTAACCAACTAGAAGCACTAGATATTAGAGTTATGAATCTAAATTCAAAAGTATTATAATCTTATCCTTCATGGAAAAAAGGTTATGCATTATACGGTGAGCGTCACTTTTTAAAAATGTTATTTTCTGAAGAAAAAAAACTAATTTTTGAGGGAGATAGAAAAAGAAGTGATACTTGATTCCAAAAATTTTGAAAAAAATATATTTAGAATATATAGACAAAATGTCACGAAACTCTAGTTTGCATCATCTGCAAATTCCTCACGGTTTATCCACTATAGGTGCCCGAAAGTGAAGATTTAGTTTTAAAAAAATATTTTAGTGTCCAGTTTGACCAAAAATTGTAAACCACTATTGTGGGATCACCCAAGACTAATTATCCTTTTGGTGAATGAGTCTTAGAGGACACACAGTAATAGCATCTTGGTGAAAGGTGCAAAAATACTTAACCTTCTCAGATCTACAATTGGTTTCTAGAATCTATTAGATTAAGGTTTCGTTTAGTTATTTCATCCCTTACATTCTATAATTGTGTTCATTTAGTATTTTTTATTCATCTCCCAAATGTGTTGTTTTAGTTGATATACCCTATCCTCGATAAAAGGGAAAAAAACCCAGATCACCTTCAAGGTTGAATCACCTAAGGGTTATATACAAGGAGAAATTTAAGAAAACCCCCCCCCTTAGAGAAGTAAAATCCTGATGAATATTTCATACTTCCGGAGAAAAATATTAATTTTAGAGGTGAATTTTTTCATTTTTTGTGAAAAAATAATCCCGATTGGCGAATCTTTTGTAATCGCTACAAGTCTATGGAAAATCCTAACGAATTGCAATTTTTTTAAAACCACTAAAATATTTTTATTGGTGATTAAAATCTATTTTCAAACCAATAAAATATTTCCATTGGCAAATTAAACCTGCTTTCAAACTAGAAAAACTAATTTTGTTGGTTTTTTCAAACAAAATAAAAATTCTTGCTTTCAAACTAGAAAATAAAATTTTTGTTATTTTTTTTTCAAACAAAAAAATAAAATTCATGAGCGAATTAAACCTATTTTCAAATGATTAAGAAAAAAACATTGGCAAATTAAACATAATATCAAACTAATAAAAATATTCATTGGCCAATTAAATTTAGTGGCCAATTCTCTACCGTTCGATGAATTTTCAATGGACAGCTTTATTTGCATTCTAGAAGTATATCTCTCAAGCACTAGATTTGCAAATGGAAACCTTTGAAGTAGCACTACAACCGTTAGATGTGGACATGTGGTGAGATCAAGGGTCATCATCGTGGTAATTAATCCGATGGGTTGGATTTTGGAGATGAGCAATAGAAGAACTTAAGTGGCAGAAATATGCACGTGTATTAAGTTTGTTTTAAAAGAGGGACTGCCTGGAAAGAACGTAGAACCAAGGCTTTAAAACTTAAGAACGTTTTACACAAAGGATGTGGCACATCAATCTAACCATCATCGTTCGATGAATTTTTGATAGATGACTTTAGTTGCATTCTGAAAGTATATTTCTAAAGCACTAGATTTGTGAATTAAAACCTCTAGAATAACACTAGAACCATTAGATGTGGATGCGTGGTGAGATCAAGGGTCATCATCATGGTAATGAACCTGATGGGTTGGATTTTGGCGATTAGCGATGGCATAAAGTTTGTTTTAAAAGAGGGACCACCTAGGAAGAACGTAGGACCAAAGCTTAAAAATTTAAGAATATTTTTTTTATCAGTGATACTTTTCTATTTTATTAATTATAAAGAAAAAGATACAAAATCTATAAAGTTTGCAACATCCAAAAACTACCAAAAAAGATGATTGGTGATACTTGTTTGTTTTATTAATTATAAAGAAAAAGATACAGATTATACAAACTTAGCAACATCCAAAAACTACCAAAAAGGTTGAATAACCAGCTCAAAAACCAGAGTATTAAAACTTCCCTAAACAGCTATGCCCTTGTAGTAGAGGCTAAAAATAAAACAGAAAACTACACTTTACGTTAACCATTATTACTCATTCTTCTTCAAAGACTCGCCCATCTCCAGCGGTAGTATCTCCTTTAACGGTTTTGGCTTCTTTCACAGATGCAGTCCCTTCTTTTTGCGCATCTCCTCTCTGGAAACTTATTTTAGATTTTCTATTGTTTCCTCTAATGCCATTAGCTCAACACAGATTGTAAGTGCTTTCCACCCACGCTCGGCTCCTTCCCACCACTAGTCTTTAGTGCGACCCTCTAGCCATCTGATATAGAGGTGATTTAAATCTGCAAGCTCTGGGCCCCCACCATCCATTCCTTATATTTTTACCAACTCTACTCTTGGTATCACCCATTACAGAATGCTTTCCATGTCCACTAAAAAATCTTTATGCACCAAATTTTTCATTACTCTCCTCACCTCCTTCACTGGTTCTCGTAAGTCTAAACCCCAAGCCATGACCAACGAATAGATATCCATATTCGTTCTGAATCTATGTCTCTATTTTTTGAATCCATACCCCAACATTATTTGAACTACTTGCACCACCTGCTCTTCTTTGTAGAGAAATAAACCTCATAGCCTCTGCACAGACACTTTACCCACAAAGGGGTCCAGCTTCCTCCCCGATGTCATGGTGAAATTGTCCACCATTGCTTTTTTGTTTCACTGGCTTCCAACCTATCACCCACTACTGAAAGGATATAATCTTATTATCCTTACACTCAAACTCGAAGAAGCATCAAGGGTGATAGGTGAATATCATTATAACACCTCATTTCGCCAACCTTCTCCATAAATGCACCATCCTTGTCACCTTTCCTATCTTAATTCACCAAAGTTGAGCTTTTGGTACTTTTCCTAACCTTACTACCTTAGTAACTTAGTTGCAAGTCTTTCTTAGTCATATTTGTATTTAGTGGGTCAGAAGTTTCAAAAAATTTGAAACTTCAGACTTTGGTTCTAAGGTTCCAAATTTTAGCGACCACACGACATTATGGACCAGGTACTTTTCCTAACCTTGCTACCTTAGTAGCTTAGTTGCAAGTCTTTCTTGGTCATCTTTGTAGTCGGTGGATCGGAAGTTTCAAAAAATTTGAAACTTCAAACTTTGGTTCTAAGGTTCCAAATTTTAGTGACCATGCAACATTATGGACCAAGACCATTCAACGAATTTTTGATGGACGACTCTAGCTGCATTCCAAAAGTATATTTCTCAAGCACTAAATTTTTGAATGGAAACCTCCAAAATAACACTAGAACTGTTAGATGTCGACACGTGGCTAGATCAAGGGTCATCATCGTGGTAATGAATCCAACGGGTTGGATTTTGGCGGTGAGTGATAGAAGAACTTAAGTGGCATAAATATGCACGCACATTAAGTTTGTTTTAAAAGAGGGACCACCTAGGAAGAACGTAGGACCAATTCTTGAAAAATTATGAACGTTTTATGCAAAGGATGTTGCAAGTCAATCTAACCACGACCATTCGATGAATTTTTGATGGACGGTTGTAGGTGCATTCCACAAGTAAATCTTTGAAGTAGTAGACTTGCGAATTGAAACATTTGGAATAACACTAGAACTATTAGATGCGGACATGTGGTGAGATCAAGTCTCATTTCTCTCTTTTCAATGACAACGTATTATATTTCATTTAATTGAAATTCTCAATCTTTTTGAAAAACCCGTGGTAGTCATACTGCTCAGAGTGATTAATGCCATATGTACATCCAAAGTGATTGATTGGAGAACTCATGAGTCATAGCTTTAATGAAACAAGATTTGTAATGATTTCAAATTTTCATAATTCATATCATTCGAGTGACACTGGAGTCTGGTGATTTTGACAACTTGTCACTTGTCAGCTTGAGGTACAATTTATGTGCAACCAGACGTCAATCAAATTAAACATTTTAATTGTACATGTAAGGCTTAAGTTTTAATTGTACATGTAAGGCTTGAGGTAGAGTTTGCGTGTAGCCAGACATCAATCAAATTAAACATTTTAATTGTACATGTAAGGCTTAAGTTACTGTTACACAGATCAATTAAGTTGGTTTTTTGGTTTGTGCGAATCACTATTATGAATCATGAATAGACGATATACATAACCTCACAATGCACACGTGACAGGTGTGAGGTGTACATAGGAACCAAGCTGGTAGTGGCACTATTGGCGGCACTATCGGCCCAAATATAACTAAATAAGGATAGTGACTAGTGAGCACAACTAAAATCATTCATTGAAGGATAAAGACCTTACTATTGGGTGCAATGTTCAAATTGTTATAAGGGTTTTCATTTTGTAGGGTTGATAAGGATTCAGGAAGAAGATCATGTGGCATTATTGGGGATACTCTAAATTCTCCTTCCTGCAGTTATGTAGTCACAGAGTCAACGACTAATTTCATTTAGGCTGCAAGTTCAGAATGGGTGGAATTGGAAAGAAGTTGATTTGGTTCACCTAACTTCTCAGACACGTTTTGAACCAAGAGAGGTGCTCAGATGGGCATTACCACTATTCCCACTGCATAGAAGCTTCAAGTAAAAGATGGGAGAAATTTTACAACTCCTCATCTTTTGCATGACTTTGATTTTCAAAGGGGAGAATTGCATTTTGTATCTTCATGGATCCCATTTCCTCAGTTTGATTCGCCCCCCTTTCTCTATGCATTCATTTTCAAATCTACTACCTGATCCAGTAACTCCCATGCGTTTATTTTCAGAGCCCATGGTTGACCAGGAAAGTCCCATTATTTCTAGGAAAACATGTATTACATTTACGTTTTCACCAACAGTCCAGTAGAAGCTTGGTGCTTGCACTTACATTTGTATTTGTACCGTGTAATAACATGACGTCATCATTCAGTTGCAATAAAATAAATGGTTGTGCTATTAAAAAGCACAGAAAAGCAATTGATGAATCTATTCATATCATTTTTTTTTTCCTTTAAGAAATTATCTATTTATGAAATAATTGCATGTAGATTTAAAACTTAAAAGTAAAACATCAAGCAATTCAAATACTAAAGTTAAGTACTCAAATCAATTAATTTGGTTTTTTGGTTTGTACGAATCGTGATTATCACTACAGTAACCCAACCTTACACATGACATGTGTGAGGTGTACATAGCGACCAGGCTGGTAGTGGCACTATTGGCAGCACTATTGGCCCATAAATAAGGATAGTGAGCACAACTGAAATAATTTTTTGAAGGCTAAAGGCTATACTATTAACTCTCAAGTGCAATGTTTGAATTTTCATAAGGGTTTTCATTTTGTAGGGTTAATAAGGATTCAAGAAGAAGATGATTCGGTATTATTGGGGATACTCTAAATTCTCCTTCCTGCAGTTATGTAGTTACAAAGTAAAAGACCAATTTCCTTCAAGTTCAGAATGGGTAGAATTGGAAAGAATTTGATTTGGTTGACTAGACTTCTCAGACAGGTTTTGAGCCAGGATGGGGATCTCTAATGGAGATAAGTGGTCTCCAAGTGCATGGAAGTAGCAAGTAGAAGATGGGACTAGTTTTACAACCCCTCACCCTCTGCATGACTCTAATTTTCAAAGGGGATAAGTAATTTTTGTATCTTTAACAACTCCAATTTCCCCCATTTGATTTGCCCCCCTTTCCCCATGCATATTTTTCAAAAACCATGATTGGCAGTGGCCCTCCTCCATGCATTTATTTTAAGATGACAGAGAGTCAGGAATCAGAGACCATGGCAAAAGATTTGCACTTGCACTTACATTTGTATTTGTACTATGTAATAATGTGAAATTGACAATTGTCATTCAGTTGTAATAAAAATAAATGGTTATGCTATTAATGTGATTACGTGAGATTGTAATTCCTTTTATTAAGTTCTTTGCAATGTTAAGTGTCGCTGTGCTATTAATGGTTGTGTTATTAATGTGACATTTTAATTCATTTTATAAATGCATTGATGTGAATTCTACTGCATTAAAGGTTGAGAAAAACTTTAAAACACATGTTTACTATTTATAATATATATCATAAATTACTCAACCATTCGATGAGCATTTGATGTATGGCTATAGTTGCATTCTGGAATGAAATGCACGAAGCACTAGGGTTGTGAACCTAAACATCTGGAATCATCCTATAACTGTTAGATTTACAAAGATCAACAGTTTAGATTCTTTAGAATTTTTTGTCAATACAGGACTGAAGAAAGCAATTTCAGTTTATACTGCTAAGTGATTTTATTTTTAAGTGAGAGGGTCAACACATGGGGAGATTTCAGTCTTTAGTTTTCTCATTGTAGCGCACTATGACACCACCCTATTCTGGGTTCCATAGTTCCACTTCCAACAAAACCATTCCAGAAACCCAGTTTCCACGACTGTCAGCATTAATCTTTCCAAGAATCAAAAGTCGAGTAAGTGAAAGAATTCTTGTGGCTATGTTTCATCATTTGACATTTCTTAAAATATTATTTTTTCAAACTTTGAAGTTTTGGTTTAGGGCTAAGAGACTTAAGAATTAAGAAAAATTAAAGATTAATAGGGAATTCATAGTTTCACATTGTATAAGCATGTCTACCAGCAGTACCACTAGAGCAATGGTTTCACTGATGAATACCATGATATTTATGATCCTGAAACCTATGGTAGGCATACCTTAGAACCTAGATTTTCATCTTAGAATAAGGCCTCAAAGAAAATGCAAGTTAATAATATCAGTGCACTGTAGGTAACTAGATTAGGGCACATGATGTTACATGAGGTTTTCCCTTGCCCTGAATTTGTCATGGTTTGTGCCCAAAATTATGATGATAACAAAATAGAAATTGTTAATAAAGATAGCAAAGAAGAATTGTTATCCATTAATGCAAAATAACTTGGAAAAGTGTTGGGGTTTACATTTACAACTGAAGGCAAATAACTCATAAATGTCCACACTGACCTAGAAAAGCTTGCTAGTCATTATGAAGCAGTGGATGAAAAGGAGAAAAAATATTTCTTAAACAAAATAGTTCAGGATAGAAACAAATTGAAAGGTGATCATAAGCCTCCTTATGATTTGGAAATTTTTAAACCATGGGTTCAGGATACTATTTCCATGCTAGCATTTTTCCTCAGACTAGATAGCAATTTGGAAGTGGGTGCATGCCTTCTTGAAATGGTGTATAATATCCATTATGGTGTTCAACATGCAAATATAAATTTGTGGGCATTGTAGAATCCATATAAACAATTTTAATGATTAAAGAGGTTCTGAAATTTAGGTTCACAACCTACTTGTTCTATCTTTTTCTATTGAAATTCAGAGGAATGTTTCAAACCAACAAGCTTCAGATTCAGCCCTATAGTAATCCCGAGGAAAATAAAATGGCTCAAGTTTATGAATGGACCACTGTTATAAGGATGCATGATTCTCAAAGGAACTAAAGTCATTTTGTAGACTTTTTGGCTCCATTGCATCAAGCAATTACAAATACTCCAATGCCTAGATTGCCTATGTCATGTAGAAACTGCATTCAACTAGGAAAAGAAATACAATTGGTTGATTGGTACTTAATGGAAGAATATATTGTGCTAAGATTTTATCGATCAGAAGTATAGCCATACAAACTTACAATACATGTGACATAAAGGGTTTTTGATTTGGAATATGATGAACTGCACTTTACCAGTCAGCAAAAGAAGACCTTATTTCCTTCTTTACCTTTTTCATATGATGGGATCACATTCGAGAGAAAGAATTTAGTGTCACATAATATTTTGAATTTTTTTGATTTTGATGCTATCTCTCACTGGCAGTATGATCCATGTGACACCATTAAATCAATGATTGTGCTCAATAAGAATGTTGCAAGTAGAATACAACATGAAAGTAAACCCTTGCTTGAAAACTTGAGAAACAAGGATCCTTGGGATGAGGTCAAAATTGCAATGGAGAAAAGTGTGTTGAGAATGGTATTTCTTTTGAGCAATTGTTAGCAGAAATTATGGCATTGCATCGAAAGACAATCAGGAGGTACAACATTTTTTATCAAAAAAGTGCTAAACCATGTAGTAGAGTAAAAATGCCAGGTTCTCTAGAGAAGGAAGTTACAAAAAAAAACTAGTCACAATAAAAAATTACTGCCTTTTGGTCTATGAGGAAGGAGCTAGGTGAACCAATAGCTCTTGCAAAGTATGGAGATAATGAAGAAGATAATGAGTTTAGCAAATTGTGGAATATAAAGCATCCAGATGAACAAGAAGATAAAGAAAGTGATCATGAATCTAATGATGATAGGGAAGAAGGAAGCCATGTCAATTTCAAACTTGGTTTAAGTGAGGCCACAAAAGAAGCATATACTATTGGAGCAACCATAGCTGAAAAAATGGGTTATGAAGGTGGTCCTTTGGGATCCCAAAGACAAGGCCCTTGGATGGTAATAGATGTAGAGCATAGAAAAGCAAGTGATTTTCTGGCCTTGGCATTGGAGGTGAAAAATTAGACTTAGGGCATACAAGACAATTTGTTAGAACTTCAAATCCTCATCCTCATGGTTAGACACAATCTGTAACGTCCGTCGTGCAAACCCCAGAGAACACACACATAAAGCGAATAATTTTTTTTTATTTTTTTTTTTTTAAAATAATAGAATAACATGTAACAACATTAAATCATAAACACATAGCATAACACATAACATTAATACACTTGGTTCTCTGGGGCACGCGAGGTTACATTGCAACCACAACACAACATAAAGATAATGAAAACACCATAACCATTTAATTTATAAAAACCATATACAATGATACAACTGATAGCCATGATGCGAGTATGACAACATCGCACAATTACATCCATGATAAATCTGATAACGTGATCCAATTCAAACCTAACTATTACATCATTGAAATAATATTACATTACAATTTCCTTTGATACAAGAATTACATTGAATTTCCCAACATGGGAATTGATACAAGAATAAGGAACATGAAATACAACTGATCACTGGAATATCTGCACTGCAGAAAGCTAAGATGACAAGACGCCGATGGGGAACCCAACGGGTGCGAAGCACGTTCCACCCAACCATGTGAATTACGAAGTAACTCACCCCCCGTGCTCAGAGGTGACGAGGAAGTGAACCCGACCATGAATGTCAACCGACTCAACAACAATATTAATGAAACAAGTACAACTCAAGCATGCAATGCACAACAGCAGCGTACTCAAATCACGCAACCCGAGTTAAACCAACCAAAACTCATCACAATAACATGAAGTACTATCCTTAACAATCGCCGAAGCAAATTCCACAGGGTAAAAGAGCATACAAGGGCCGCATCCGGTAACAACAACAAAACACAAGGTGTCAAGTGGAGAGTGTCATCGCATAGCTCTCATGGGGATTTCTGGCCCTTCCTCCAAGCGGGCGCGGCACTTGTCTATGGATCACAGCCCTTCCTCTAAGCGGTAGCCCAGGCACCATGAGGTGGCGATGCAGGCCAATAAGTCTCTATTGAGGCAGAGACTATGACTATCTTGAGCCACAGCCTTCTCGATCTATCACTTCCTAGTCTAAGGTGGCCCTAATGCATAGCCGAGGAATCCAAAGTTTTATTATCTTGTATTTTTAAACTACCCAACCCCCTAAATCTATTGTTTAGGTTATCACTTGTTTACTACTCTT
This sequence comes from Sequoia sempervirens, assembly GCA_007258455.2. Lineage (NCBI taxonomy): Eukaryota > Viridiplantae > Streptophyta > Pinopsida > Cupressales > Cupressaceae > Sequoia > Sequoia sempervirens. Next base: position 92,483 of record VDFB02341502.1, read on the forward strand.
CGAGGGTTATCCTGGCCCTTCCTCATCTGAGGCGTCGACGCCCACGAAGAGCCACTCTCCCTCCTATGACCCCTAACATAACTCAAAATAGGCAAGGGTTGGACTAACAAGAATAAATCATAAACCAAAACCAGGTACACGAGGCAATGACCATCTCGCAACTGCTCATAATCAAAAGACTTGCAAACCCGTCCAACCCTTCCTAACCTGATACCAATAACGCTCAAAAGCATAACAAAGCAAATAACACTTTAACACACAAGCCTCTGGAACAAGATTCTTACAGACCAATACGGTTCCCACATCTACAACACTGAACGAGAACTACAATATGAAAGGAAACTCACATAACATAATTAAGGTCGCACCCATACGTTTGACTCCAATCCGGTTTATGTAATTAAATATGATTATTTCAACAAGGTCTACCATCACAATTAAAGACTAAAATCTTCTCTTTCATATTTGTTTAATCCAAATCGTAAATTATTCCATGTCCAATTTAAAATAAATAAAATTTACATGATTATAAATAAAATTGAACATTTTAATACAATGCACAACTACATTCTTAAAACGTAATGAAATTATATTAAAATTAATTAAAATTTCATTTAAATAAATAATTTTAACTAGTTATGATTTTATTTTAATTTCAAAATAAAATACATCATAATTTAATTTATACAAAATAAAAATAACCATTAAATGAATTTAAATATATATATATACCTAAAATTAAATATATATATATATATAAATATATATATATATATATATATAA